>JANHJO010005783.1:286792-301299 GCA_032468235.1 Pseudoxyrhopus heterurus | reverse complement strand
GATCCTGCTGACTCATGGAGGGACCAGCCTCTGCTGGCAAGCTGTCAACAAGTGATTCCTCCCTTGGCTCTGACATAGCCTCTCCTTCTGAGTCAGAATCACTCGCCAACTCTGCCACGTGCTGCGGAACCACAACAGTCAGTTCTAAGTCTGTAATGTCCATATTTTTTTCATTCTTCTCCATCAAATCTGCCAATTTCAAAACAAGTTCCTTTTATAAATCTGATTTAATGGCAGTTACTTGGATCTGGGCATTCTTTGTAGACTTTATTATATTGTCAAACTTTTTATAAATGTTTTCAGATTGTGTTTGTATGTTAAAAAATAGTCTTTGCTCAAATGTCAGCTACAGTGTCTTGTCTGTAAACTGATATATTAGTTGTTGTCTTGTAAGCTGGCAACTGGAGATAAGAAAGCTTTTCAAGGATGGGAACAAAGAACATTCATGTAATTTCTTCAGAATAAAAAAAATGGATCAAGAAACAAGGAGGAAATTTTTTAGCTATTTTGATCCAAAATTATTTAAAAAAAAAAAAAAAAGCTCCAAACGTTGCAAATTAATAAAATCCCTGTAGTGAAAAATCCAATATAAATGTAAATGAAGTCAAGACACTTTTCACTACTCAAAAAAAGTGAGCACTTTGTGTTCACGGTTATCTGAGAGTTGTCTTAGGTCATTCTTAAGTGCTCCCGTTCAAATCCAGGAAGTAGCACTGCCAAAAAAAACAGCTTTGGCAGCAAAATCAGCAGATCATTGGCAGGAGAGAAAAATCCTACTGTTCAGCAGCCATCTTGGGAGAGGATCTCTGAGGAATATCTTTCAATTAGACAATATTTATCTGGTAGGAAAAATGTCATGTTCATGAATAATTTGTCAAACATTTCTACCATTCTTGGCAATATACAAGCCAGACTTCGTTTCCATTCTTAAATTTGAAGACAAATATTTAAATATAGTTTTCTTCCTTTTTTTGACCAGGTTTAGGCAGAAGCACAATTGGAAAGGGTGCTTATAATTGAAGTGATTTTCTATCACCATCATGAAGAAAAGTAGGAGTGTAATGACTGTCCCTACAGAAGGTGTAAGTATAAACACACATGTCTGTCCATCTGTCTGTTTCAGATAAAATATAACTAATCCTGTATTGTTGTAAGATACTTACAAGTAGTTCTCGACTTACAACAGTTCACTTAGTGATTGTTTGAAGTTATAACATCACTGGAAAAAGTGACTTATGACCATTTTTCACACTTACGACTGTTGTAGCATCTCCATTGTCATGTGATTTACATTTCGATGCTTGACAATTGACTTAACAGTATTTCACTTAACAAATGTGGCAAGAAAAGTTGTAAAATGGGGCAAAACTCACTTAACAACATACATTTTGGGCTCAATTGTGATCTTAAGTTGAGGGTGCTGATTATATTGATGCTTTTAACTTGTATGTAATGTCTTACAGTGCTTCTGATGCAGAACATTGTCCAAATATAAATTCATTGAATAAATTCCAATAGGAGTCTTGACTTATATTTAGCTGAAATAGTGTTTCTGATCATTCCAGCAACAACCATATTCAGTTTCAATTTCTTGGCCATTACATGGAAAGAGAGGTGTATGTGTGTGTGGAGACTGATAATGCTTACATCCCAATAGTACAGTTTTCGTTTAGTGCCTGAATAGGGTTCAAATCCTAGTTGGGATTTGCAAAAGTTGATATGAAATTTTGGGAAGGACATGGAATAAATTAATGCTTCATGAAGAAAAAAAATAATTTATTATAAAATTAACACTATAACCTATAGAGTCATGTAAGAGTTAATGATGTGCATTTGCATTCAGACTAATGGCTGAATTGAAGCACATTTCATTTTTCCTCATTTGTAACTTTTCTTTTTAGTGTGAAATTGAATGCTTATTTTAAGAATCTCTTTTATAGGAACTGTCTGCGTTCAATTTTGTAATTGACTTGTGCTGCAATTATAAATTTTTATATTTAGCTTTATGAAATTGCTTCTTATATAATTCAGTTTTCTATTTGTTTTTTTAGATTGCTAAAGATTATTTAGAATGTGGTCTCAGCAAGTCTTATAGTGCATCCAGCAACACTCTTGGCATTGATCTCTGGAGGGGAAGAAGGTGCTGCTCTGCTAATTTACTATTACCACCATTATCTCAACGACAGAGTGAAAAAGCAAGAACACCAGATAACATTTCTAGACCCACAACTTTGCCTTTATTGACGCTTCCTAGTATTGCCATCACTACTTATCAGGATAGGTAAGTTGCATGTTTAAGATTTAATTGTAGAGCTCTCTTCCTAGTACTGAAGTTGTAGACATATTTAATAGGGGATAATCTACTATACAGATTTATTTTAAACAAAAAAAAATCATTTTCCTAATACTGAACTAATCATGATGGGAAATACATTTTTTTCAGTGTGGCAAACATAGTTTTTTGAGCATGTCATGAGGGCTCTCACAAAATGGCTACCATTTGCCTAGCCATGAACCTAACATTGCCTAGCCATGGACCTTAAAATTCGTTTATCAATCTGTCCATGACATTTTTATAGCCTTTCAGGATGTCTCTATTTTACAGTTCTCTTTCTTTTTTGTTTTTCTGATTAGCTGGGCTCATTTCTCTTTATTTCAGGGATGTCAAACTCACGTTGTTACGGCAGCGGGACTTTTTCCCCCTTTGCTAAACTGGGCGTGGGTGTGGCCAGTGTGTGGGCCGGGCATTTGACAAGCCTGCTTTATTGGGTCTAGAGACATCTAGTAAATAAAGGAGGTTCTAGAGACTATTAATTTATTTGGCAGCATGTTACCTTCTTATGTGTTTTTTAAAACAAAAATAAGATTATTTCTTTTTCATAAAAATCATGCTGAATAGAGTGTCCGATGGGTACAAAGGGAGGTGGCCACAAACAGAATATTGATAGATATAAAGTTGCTTCTTCTTAGCTCAATAGGTTGGATTTATATCTAGTTCACAAAAGATGGAAGAGAGATTTCTTCTTTATCTTGTATATCTTTTCTTCTTACAAATGATGGCAATTTTGCTAATTCTCTGCAGTCCTCTTTTCTACCCCCACCCCAATTGTTCTGAGCCTATAAAAACACAGGAGATTGGCAAGCAGTAACAAGCACTGCATTGTGTGAATGCATATGTGTGCATGAAGAAAAAAAGAAATTATTGCTTCTTTTACGCAATAACATTGAAGTTCAAACATTTGTTTGTATTATGATTTAAGGAAGACTATAAACATATTATGAATGTGTAAATATATAAAACTATGCAAAGAAAAAAGCAAGAAAAGAAAAATAATTAAGTAGTATCTCGTGATAAACTGTGGCACATTGATTAAATCATTATTTGATTCCAGTGAAATATATACTGTGAAATATATATATATATATATATCACTGTGAATGTGAAAAAATCATATGGCAAAAAAGTCCCGGCGTTGTGAGATTATTACGTCAACAGATCTTTTGTTCCTTTATTGTGGACCAATTACAATTTTCCAAGACTTTGTGGTCTGATTCCATATTTAATTTTAAATGTATATCCCATGTCATGGCCACCCGAACTCATCAGGAATTAACACATTTTGTGCTGTATCTGATGAGACAGACACAGCCATTCCTGACTGCAATGCAGACCTGATCATCCTGATGGAAAACTGATCTAGAAACATTCCTTCAAATATAAGGAATGCATATGAGGGCAGCAATATCCACAGCAAACTGCAATTATACAAAAATAAAACATGATATTTAATGCAAATACATAAGTCAGAGAATTTATGTGATTTAGGTCCTTCTGCATGTTACTTAACCGAGATGCCCATATATGAGAATAATGCAAATCCATGAATATAAATTCTATGGTGGTGCAACTTGTTCCTTTGCAGTAGGCACATAGGAACATATTTTGAGTTTGTTATCTTAAGACTGTGGAATGGATTGTGGATAAGAAGTTTAAAATGTTCTTATGGCAGAGATGCACAATCTGTAGCCAGCCAGATGATCAACCTCTGTTCTCCACTAGCCACAGGGTTCCTGCTCATATACTTTATAAGGTGATATCTGGGAATCAGTTAAGATGTAAAGGTTGCAGATCACTGTAAATCTGCCTCTGTGTTAAATTTTAACAATTAAGTAAATTCAAGGTAAAAATAAACTTTTAAGATCTTGTTATGTAAACATCTTTGACATGTATCAAAGTGGTTTGTTTGCTTTTTGATTGAAGGAAAAGTTTCTTACTCCTATTCGGGAGGAACATTAGCATATTTCCAGGGCAATGAGCTAGTTTGTACAAAAGCCGTCAATTTTCAATTTCCCCTGAATTTCTTTAGTACCCTTTTGACAGGTTTTTTCATATAGTTAGTAGCATGTAAAGGAGAATTTTCAGTAATCTAGAAAAAAGGCAGAAGGAAAAGATGCTGGGTTTAAACTTGAGAGTTTGAAGGGTAGATACCTTACACCTTCTTCATTTTTTTATGATGTTCAATTTCTAGACTACTTTTCAACAGGCAAAATGAAAACTTTATTTCAATTTATTATTCAAGTAATACTCTGTACCCTCAAAAAATATTCAAACTTCAATGTTTTTCAGCTTGGAAGTTTCTTACTGTCTATATCCCTAAAAATAAGTTTGTGTCAAAATGTTTACACTCTTATTATATCTTTGATGGTATGAACTGAACATTTTTGTTAGATGACTTAAAATGATTTATATTAAATGAAAGTGAAGTCTTGTTGCAAAAAAAGGAATAGAAAACCCCATATTTATTTGTTCTTACAACTTCAGAATAAATTAAAACAAAATCACGCATTTAACGTACATTTCCTAACAGATTATGACTGAACAGCTTGTCTTCATCTTACTCTTTAATCTTTATAGGTTTCTGTTATTCTGTGAAATGGTCTTTAAACACAATACTTCTGTGTACATTTTAAAACTTAAAACATATTCAACTTAAAAACAAATAACATCCAAGGCAATAAAAATTAACAAAAGTACTTAACAAAATTCCATATGTCTCATGTGGGTAGATAAATATGTTTTTAACAGCCTTTGTGTTAGAAATATAGATATAATGAATTCTAGGCTAAGTTTTATGATAAATGTATTTTATGGTAACATTTGGTATGTATTTCCAGGAATCTTAGGTTACAGGAAATTAGACAAAAAGTTCAGATTTTGATACATTATTGAAAAACACATTATTGTAATAAAAACTGAACTTTATATATAATTGCTTCATCATCATTATAAACAGGTTTTTGGGGAGATAACTATATGCAAAAAAAAAAAATCAAGTAGTTGTTAAAATGTATTTTTGTACTTCGCTGAAAAAGGAGAAAAGAGAAAAAAGGAAAAAAGTCCCCAAAATTAAAATATTCATATATAAATCAAAGTTAATATTACTATATCATTTTATCCAAAGCTATATCATTTTATCCAATTAAACTATTAACATTTAAGTCATTTGTTTAACAATAAGAGAAAGGAAATTTATATGAATGAAATATGCAGTTCAAATTTTTAAATTGTCTTCAGCTAGGATTATCAATTTAAATTTTTTAGCAATAAAATACTATTCAAATGCAAAATAAATATTTAGATCAAATATAATTGCTGAAGATTAGTAACCGAATGTGCAATATATTATCCATTTCAATTGCCTTCCTGCTAATTTTAAAACGATTAGTCATTGAAAGTTCATTAACATTTGTCAACTCAATTAATCTTGCAGACCAAAATTAATCCATACAATAACTACTCAAATGTATCCATTATATCACATAAGCACATTGTATGAATCAATGTTAGTGTGTTGAAGATGGTATCTTCAGCAGCTAGCTGAACATTTTTATCTGGATATTCAAAAGACACTAACATGATCATAAAGTTCAAATCTGAATTAGCATGCTATTACACAGCCCATCTGTCTAGTAGCTAATATAAAACACTGAGAATTCCATATTTGCAAAAAATAATTGGACTGTAACAGATTTCAACTTTTTAGAGGTGTCAAATGTGCCAATTCCAAGATGGTATTTGAAGGTGAATTTCCTACATACAAAACTTCCCATTCATTATTCTGAGAAAGAATATATGCTTTAACAAAACAATATGAAACTATAAAATTATTTTCTGTCTCTAACAACTTGTAATATCTGTATCTGCTTTATCTTACTCTATAGGAAAATAATTTGGCCTTTAAATTTGCTATAAGAGAGAAGGAAAGGAGAGAGAGAGAGAAGTACTTTGCCATTGTCTCCTTCCTAGGGCTGAGAGAGAATGACTGGCCCAAGCTGAAGCAAGCACCAACTGGTTTGATTATATTCATAGAGTTGGAAGGGACTAATTAGGTCACCAAGTTGAAACCGTCACTCAGCGCTGGTATCCAGAATAACACATCCATAACAGGTGGTTCTTTAGTCTCCACTTGAACATATCCAGATAAAGTGATTATTGGCTCTAGTGTCAAACTATTATCACTTTTAGAAAAAGTGTGTGTGTGTGTGTGTTTATTTTTCATTTTGAAAATCCATTCAATTGAAAACTGCCTTCCTGTAACTGAAATTAATTATACTATATCTTTGCTCTGGAATAATGGACAGCATGTTTTGTCCTTTCATGTGACATTTTTCAGACATCTGAATAGTGCTTTCTTATCTCCTCTCAGGTCTTCTTTTCAAGATGACACATACTCATTTCTATCAATATCTCTTCAGAACTTAATTTTTAGACCCCTCCTTCTCTGAAATTATTTTTTAAGTATTTTTGAGCGTAATGCTCAGAACCCACACAGCATCTCACAATGGAGTCTGAGCATAGCAAAATAAAATAAGATATACTTTCCATGATTTGAAAATTATATTCATCTTAAGGTGTCCTAAATTTATATTTGCCTTTTTTATAGCCAATTATTCTGCTGCCGTGTACTTAGTTTGAGGTCAACCATTTTTCAAAAATTTATTTTTTACAATTTCTTTCAAGTCAGCCAATTCTTATCCCACAATCATGTGTTCTAATTTTGCCTCCTAAGTTAAGAATACTGATTTGTCTCTGTGAAATTTAATGCCATGTGTTCAGGCCACTTCAGTTTAATGCTGAATATTATTTTTGTCTTCTGGAATTAAGCATTCCTTGTATCCCTTTATCCAAATAATTTCTATAATTACTGAAGAGTAGAAAACTGAAATGAAATACATTTCTCTAATCAGTAAAGGAAGCATTGATGAATACTCTTTGAATATGATCTTTGAATCAGTTATATTCTATATAACTGATTCAATTTTAACAAAGTATTTAACCCCAAATCCCTATGACCATGATGGCTAACCTATGCCACGCGTGCCGGAAGTGGCATGCAGAGCCATATTTCTGGGCATGCCAGCCATCGCCTTTGCTCGTCTGGGTTCCGGTGCACACATGCACGCCAGCCAGCTTGTCTTTGTGCACCGGGAGCTGCTCTTCCGGTTTTTGGACATGCATGCTCCTGTTTCGACACTCAGTGCTGAAAAAGTTAACCACCACTGCCCTATGACATTCTTATTTGTATGATTGTGAAGTGAAAACTGGGTAGTGTGGCAATTAAATGAACATAAAGCTGAATTAATATACTACGTTATTTACCTGTCATAATCATACAAATAAGAATAAAAATGCCATAGTTTTGTTTGATCAAACACTTTGCTAAAATTAATATATATTATATTTAAAACAACCTCATAATTTATAAAGGAAGTTACCCAATCAGAAAAGGAGAATCATATTGATAAATACATTTCGGACAGATTCCTTACAAGTTGAGAATCTATTTATTTTAGAATTTTCCCAGTTACTGATGTCAAGTTGCCTTTTCAGTTTTTTCTTTGCATTTCCTTCTTTAACTTCTCTTGGAGTTCATGTGTTCCTCTTAAAACCTTCATGCATTCTTAATTATCAGAAGTGAAGCTTCTGCAATTAGCTGGGGCACATCAGGGAGCTGCATTTAGCTAACTGGCTCGTTGAAATTATGTTGAGCATGAGTTTAGCTTCTATACTGAGCTTGTTGTCAAGGTAAAACCTATTTGATGCTTCAGGAATATTTTCATAGGACAGTAATACATAAAGCATCTCTTTAAGCACATATGGACAATTCTATTTCTGTTTCCTTCCCCCAAGAATATAAATAACCAGAGTGTTTACCACTAAGGGACTGATGTTTGAATTTCTGATATGTAGTATCCAAAATGTAAATAAATGCAGAAATAATAGCATGTCATTCAATGAAATTGCTATGTTGTGGTAGTTTTGGGGCCTAAGAAAGACATTGGCATGTGCTTATTTCTGGAGTAATTTGCATTTGCATCTTTTCAGCATAAGGACTCTGTACTCTGTTGAAAGCAACTATGGTCTTCTGTGATCGTATGATGACAATATGTTCAAGAGCTGTACAATTTATTTTAGTGTTTGCTGCAGGGTATGTAAAACTAGAACTATACTCGTTTTTTTAAATGCTGAACATCTGTGGCGCTTGTGGGTGGTCAATTTTCCATTGGCAGAATTTCTGCCTCTGTGCACTATGCCTCCTTGCTCCTAGACTTCAGGAGATAAGACAGCTTGAAACATTTGTAGCTCCTTTTCATAGGAACCGAAGGCCATACAACTAGACAAATGCATACAATCCAAAGTAAGAATATTAGAGTATACAAATTGTAGGGGTGCCTGCAGAGGTTCTCAAAAAATCAATATGGCAATTGTAGCCACACAACTGAAGCCCTGCACCTTTCCCACATGTTTAAATAACATACAATGAAGCAGCACTGTGTTCATGCAGTTGCAACTGATATTTTCATGCTTTGTCCTCCCCAGCCTATGGAGGCTGCTGAGTGAGGATATTTTTTTTGTTATGTCAGGACCTGGAATAGAACAAGTGGGACAGTGATTTGTATTCCGTGTTTCAGCAGTTTTGATTACAGACTATCTTCAAACTATTTTGCAGAAGGGGCCGGATAAGAATAATAACAGTATGACGCTGTTCTCAGAATATTATGCTTTGTATTAGATCTGTTTCATGTTCTGTTCCACAATACAGTGGAACATGTACAATATAGTCAATCCAAGCTTGAAAAAAGACAACATATAATCTGTGTTTATGTGGTTTAGATTTTGAGTTAGAAAAACATTAATGAATCTATTTAAGAGCCGTGGTGGTGCAGTGGTTAGAGTGCAGTACTATAGGCTACTGCTGCTGCCTGCTAGTTGCCTGCAATTCATCAGTTTGAGTCTCACTGGCTCAAGGTTGACTCAGCCTTCCATCCTTTCGAGGTCTGTAAAATGAGGACCCGAATTGGTGGGGCAGTATGCTGACTCTGTAACTGCTTAGAGAAGGCTGTAAAGCACTGTGAAGTGGTATATAAATCTAAGTGCTATTGCTATCTATGGTCGATTCCTTAATAAGTTCTACATTTAAAATCTTTTCTGGCCTCAATTTATTTCAACTGATCTAAGCAAAAGGATATATCAATAATTGTATCAATCTTCCTTTTGTTGCTGTCCTGGCAGTAAAACATTCAATTGCTCATAGGGGCTTTCTGGAAGATATAGTTATTGAATTTTTAAAAATGACGTTCTTGAACTACAGATAAACAGTTGATAATTTTCTCAATAATTTGACATGACTGCCTTTCAGCGCATTTTCTTGTATACACTTCGTTTATTGTTTTCTGTCCAGTTTATTAGTTCATTGTGCTATGAATGTTCATCCAACCAGTAAACGCTCAGCTCCATCCAGTTTCCTGAATTCTACTCTGAATTAAAGGATTACAGGTTGTAAAAATGGAATTTTTTTTAGTGTTATAAATGTTCATAAACATTCCATCAAATGTTTATGTTTATTTCATAGTTTTCTTTTGTCAAATGATTGATTGAAGAATGGGCAAATTGAGAAAGGAAACCTAGATTTATATAAATAATGTTAAATATGTAGTTTAATAATAATTTAATCAATTGTATCAAACAGATATTACTATATAAATGCCTCCTTGTATTATAAAGAAACTAGCCACTGTATTTATTATTATAACAATAAATGGCTATTTTCTTTATAACACAATTATTATAATACAGTTATTACAATAAACATAAATAATTCAACCATCAAATCATTTTAATTCCCTCCCTTTGTTCAAGTATAGTAAGGGCGTTTTCAATGTAAATGTAGATAGAAATAAATGTATTGCTGAACATATGGGTAATCTTGCGTCTCAGAAATGATATTACTTAACCATTGCTATTCTTAAAACAACTTTTAACTGGGCAGCCACTTTCACTGGACTGGCCATGTTAACTGAGAATTCTGAAAGTTTCAGTCTCAATCGATCTGGAAGAGCTGAGATTGCAGACAGCTGATCAGGAAGATCAGACATAAAACCTTTTTCCTGCTTGAGTGATTATCTATCTATACAGAATATAGATAACATAAATTTTAACATTTCTCTTTTCAAAGTTGCAATAGGGAAAAAACCCCATATATTTGTATCTTAAAATAGTTTTATTGTGAAACGTTGAAATAAAAACGTATTACTTCTTTACAACACAAGAGGGCAATGCTGCTTCTTTTTTCGCATGTGGTAAGATGGTATTACTTGTTCTTAATAAAATATTTGTTCCATTGATTATTGTCATGATGTATAAAATGTTTATGAAACCATCTTTTCAAAGCATGTTTGAATTTAATGTTAGATGTTGTATTTGATATAAATGTATATACTGCTATGCTGCAATGTTTTAATAACCAAACTATTATCCTGATCTATAAGGGAAAAAAATAAATGTCATAATTAGGCATTACTTGCTTTTCTGCGATCAATCAAATATACACAATACTGGGAGCTGGTTGTTATAAAAAGTGGAGAAAAGATGGGGGGAAAATCTGATTTTTGGTTGGATTCATACAAAGGGATAAAGAACACATTTAAACCTAAGAACATTTCCACTTGTGGCATTTGTACTACTCCATGATAAGTACCATGCCTTTTCTTACAGCATAAGGACTTTCTGAAGTTAACTCAATTATCTTTTGCTTCAGCTGTGATGCTGTCCAAAATACTTGTTTTATGTTGTTAAAACTGGAGTTTGCAAGAGGGATAGTTTCCCACCAGTTCTCATCTTGGGCTGCCTCTAGATCCTTTATTCTCATCTAGGCCAAGTAAAAGTGGCTTGACACCTTATCCAATTTTACCTTGCTTTTTAAACTGAATGACTTCTTTGTATAGAGAAATACTAAGTGGAAAATTAAGAGAATGAAAGTGGAGATGCTAATCATGATGCTTTCCTGCTGCTGGAGATGGGGTGGTGAAAAGCTCATTGAATATACTAAATATTGTAAGGATGGCAACAATGAGAATAATTGCAGGGCAAAATGAACAGCTTCTACAGAGACTTTGGGAATTGAACTTAGCAGCATAGAAGTGGTCTTAAACAAATAAGGTTCTCTTAAGTAATATGCCAGTTTCAAATTACACTTCAGAGTGTTGAGATAAATATGCAAAAGGTGAGATTCTCTGATGTTTGAACATTTTAATCTCCAATTTTATTTGGAGATTTATTATTTGAAACATGCAGATTTTTTAATAGCAGAACAAAAAGAAAGATACCAACTTCTTTTAAAATTTACAAAGGAAGGAATTAATTTCAGGTAGTGAAAGTTGTGTAGTTCCTTCACAGAGGGAAAGAAACTTTTCAGTGAAACACAGAGGTCAATTTATTATTATTCAGATTTTCACTATTTTTTATTTTATGTTTATTTTGCTATATTTGCTTCTTGCAAACGATAATTTAAGATGCCCAATAAAAGATAATTATGATAGGCTGCCCTATTGGGCTGAATCTCGTAATATCCCTCTTAGCTTTTTTAATTGGGGAGTTCTTAATTCTTTTACCAATAACTTCTCCCTTCAGCAAAGCCCTAAAAAATAGAAGAGAAAATGTGCTGTATCCTCATATAGATACAATACTTAACAAACTTTATGTCAGTGATGTAACCAAGCATTCAGGTATATGAGAAAGGTTTATATGAGAAATCCCCTTATTAAGTCAATGAAGCATCTGTATTTTTAAAAAAGAATTTATTGGGAAAAGAGAAAATAAGAGGAAAAAGAGAAAATCAACAATCATAGATATAGAATTTCAAACAAAGAAGCTATAGCACAGCTACAAAAGATCTTATCTTTCTATATTTGTTCTAAGAACACTTCAGAGAAGATGGTGGGAAAGAAATACCTAGACTCTTCCTTGTAAATGTGGATAGATAGCTCTTCCTGGTCTTCTAGCAGGATCCTCGCTTTCATAGGATGCAGAGATGGAACGTTCCTTTGCAACAAGCAAAATACTCTGTTTTTAATGGCCTGAGTCTAGCCAGCAAATCAGAAATGATCTAGGGCTAAACCTTCCTTACTTGGTGGAATAATAAAAGCCCAAGCTAGTAGTGATCAGCGTAAATGGGATTGCATGGCAGAAGCTTTTAGAGGAAACAAAACTGAATTCCATTTCTTTAGATTTCTCAGTATGGGATTAGTTAATTGGTGTTTTAGGAACACTGTTGTGCCAAACCATGGGGGATGTCACAACATCAATTAATTCTATATATTTTATTGTAATTATTCTTCAGTATTTAAGGGGCTGCCACAAGCGAGGGGGTCAAGTTATTTTCCAAAGCACCAGAAGGCAAGACAAGAAACAATTGATGGAAACTAATCAAGCAACCTGGAATTAAGGAGAAACTTCTTAACAGTGAGGACCATTAACCAGTGGAACAGCTTGCCTTTACAAGTTGTAGGTGCTTCATCACGAGGTTTTTAAGAAAAGACTGGACAGCTACCCGTCTGAATAGGGTTTCTAGCTTGAGCAAGGAGCTGGACTAGAAGATCTCCAAGATCCCTTCCAGCTCTATTCTGATTGATATTGAGAGATGATAAAGAATGAAATTGACTCGCCTTTCTATAAGATGCAAGAGTGTCAAAAAGAAAATGAAATGTATAAATCTCTTGCATATGGACTGTAAGAATCATTCATTACTTCTTAAAACTTTTTAATTTCCACTTTTATACAGGTAAGTTTTAAAATTTACATCAAAATGACTCATTAATCACTGACATCTTCAGAAACGTACCAATTAGTCATGTTTTGAATCATGACTGTAAGCTTTGAAATGTGACTTCTAACTAAAGTCATGACAGATAATTTTTTCTCACATTATAATTCTAAAATATGTTTATCCTTGTCCTTGGAGTTATTTTTGTACTATCATTAGCTCTGGCTAACTGAGGTGGGCTGGGGAAAAAAAGCAAGAAAAAAATCACTAACGGGCAGTAAAGCATTAGAATTTTCCAAGCTTCTTTGCTGCAAATTTATAGTTGCCGTTCAGATCTGGTAGTCTTACATTCATTAAATTTTCAATTAGCAAAATATTTTTTTAATAAAGGAATCATTCTGAAAACTTTTTTAATATAATACTTAATACTGAAATCCCTGAATAAATTGTGCATGAAGAAATAAAAACTGCAGCAGAATCCTGAAAATAATGGATTAAGTCATAAATTAAATTTTATTACTGTACTTTTATTTATTAGTTTGAGCTACCAGATCAACAAGTAACTGAAAAGTTAGTTTTGCTACTAGGCCTGGGATTAAGAAGCTGTTCAACTGCAGTTGTTTTTTCTCTGAGGTATTTTTGAAGTCTTATGATTGTTTCTTCCACGTTTGCAGGAGTTCTTATAATCTTCTTTTCATTTTTCTGTCTTTTATCTTATTATATAAGATAGCCAGAGTTGTCTGGAATTAACCAGCCTCTTAATTTAATCAATTTAGTATTGTTCTGTATTTTTAATATGCATGATATGAATCTGCATTGTAACTTAATATTGCTTAAGGAAAATTTGATAAAATATCAACACTAAAACTGCTGGTATCTCAGATGTCAGATAGAAATTCCCATGGTTTGTTTGTTCACTTTAGGTCTGATGGTTGATACTGTGTTCTTACTTTTGGATAGAGAGCAATACTATGATTTGAAATAGCAAGCAGTAGTTTAAAGAATCACCCTGTTAAACAGCAAGGAATTGAAGTGTAAAACATGTTTCTAACCATTTACTTAGCATTTGTCTGCGGTCTTCCAAGAAACTGTATCTTTTTCCCAGAATCATATAGCTCATTAATTATTGGGGTAATTCAGTGATAAAAATAATAATGGCAGTAAGTTTTCTCAATTGGGTAAGGATTTCAATTGCATTCTGTGGTGCACCCTGAGTTACATGGGGCAATAGGGAAGCTTGAGCAAAGTTTACATAAATTAAAGTCAGTTTTTTTAATGTTCAGCTTCATTTACAATACATTGGAGTGTAGTAGGAAAAATATATATTAGTATATAGTTACATAAATGAAGAAGTGGTATCCTTTTGGGTGGTCTGTAAGATAAGGTGACCAGATTTTAACATCG
>JANHJO010005783.1:233012-245831 GCA_032468235.1 Pseudoxyrhopus heterurus | reverse complement strand
GAAAAACTAGGCTTATACTCGAGTATATACAGTAATTTTATCTCTTTTAGGACAGAATTACTATTACAGTAGACATTGGTTAACTCATGGATAAGTGTGGTATAATTGGTCCAGTAGGTTTACAATTGGTTGAACAGCAATACTGGTGCTTATTAATAAGATGCTTATTAACAATAAGGTGCTTATTAATGCTGTTGCATCCAACTGAAAGGTATTGTGAAACAGGATCATTCAGGGTTCTTTCCTTTACTCAAAGCTAGTCAACATTTTCATAAAAGATGTAGAGGTTGGAGGGGATCTTACCCAATTAGAAGATGAATTTAAGTTATGGGTATTAAATGATAGTTTAAAGGACAAAATTGGACAATGGTTTAGTAAAATTCCAATCAGGAATAAACTCGAAAGCTTCAGCACTTAGCCAAATACAATTGAGTGTAAACTGACAGCATAAGGTCCTATATCTGGGTAAGGAAAATTACATGCATAAAGTTAATACAGGATTTAGGAATGTAATTTGTTGAAATGTCTACATAGAGGACCTAGAAGTATTAATGGCCATCACATATGTTTTAGCAGGTCGATATTACAGAATAAAATTTAATCTTGGATTTAATTAACAAAAGCATTGTGTCTAGGTCCAGAAGACAAAAATAATAATAATTTTACTTTGCACCAGTCGGATTCAGTTTTAGGCACTACATTTTTAAAAGGACCTATAGCATCTGGAGACAGTTCAGAACAAAGCTACAGATTTGGTAACTAAGCTGTATCAGAAAAGAGGAATTGGGCATGTTCAGTTTACAAAGGAGAAGACTAAAGTAATAAATGATAGTGGTCTACAAATATCTAAGACTTTCATGTAAGTGTTCTCTAATAAAACTGGAAAGATACAATCACAGTAAGAGCTGTGAAGCAGTGGGAGTTTCCACAACACTATACAGGACTTTTCATCCCTGGAGATTTTCAGAGTGATCTGAATAACCCAGTACTGGAGATGGTTTAATGTATTTCAACAATGGATGGACGCCTGATGAGTGACCTATAAGTCCTTTCTTATTTACATATTCCCATTCAAACCTATAGATCCTTTTTCACATCACGATCTGTGATAAATGTTACATGTAATAATGAAACAGATGAGAGAGAGTGAGTTTTGGAACTCAAGGAGTAGTTATTCAAATATATAAGATAAATAGTTCAGACAGTGTTAAACGTTATGTTTATATTTTTAATTTGCATTCAAATTTGAAGAGACATTTCAGAAGCTTAAATATTTTTTGTATACATCTTACATGTAACCTTTCCAGAATTTAGGACATAATTTGGATTCTGATTTTTAAAAATCTATAAGTATTTTCTGATATGGAATTATATATATCTGCATTTTTTTCATTTTAGAGTCAGGCATGTCACATTCAAATATCTACTAATCGGCTTGGTTCATTGGCAGACCAGTTGCAGCTTGTTTTTTCACTCAATTTGATTCATTTAAAGTATTTTACTAGGTAGAATTTTAAAATGTTTCTGTATTTAAGAGTAGTTAGGTACCTGAAAATATAAAAAATACTTTCAAAGTTCTTGCTTTTAGCTTGTGATCTCTGAAGACTGCTTTATATTTCTAAATGTTTTCTGTATTCCTAGACAGATAAGAGGTCAAAAAAATTTCTAAGATAATTCTACTTCTATTCATCCCAAGATAATACCTGACTGAGATAGACTTAAATTTAATTTTGGCTTCAGTTAAATTGAATTCTTGAGCCAACTGGCATCTGTGATAATGAATGAACATATATCTTAAATTTTTGATTCTGTTAAGCATTTTACAGTTTATTGTAAAATGTTATTGTTATTGAAAGCTCAGCATCCAGCAAAATAGACACAGAGTTTTGACTGAAAATATTTTTGTAAATGTTTGCATATATCACTATTTAAATATGAAACTAAATAAATAGGAGTATCAAAAATATTTCTACTCTAAACTCAGAAGGAAAAATATATTAACAAATACATTCAATGTTAAAAGGAAATTGTTTAGTTAAATTATGTATGTTAGAAAAACAATATTTCATATAGTTTTTTATAGTAAGAGATATTTATTGGTTAGCATGTGTGGTTATTTTCAAAGTTGGCTTATTTCCGCTATGTCTGTTCTCTCTAGTTTAGTAAATAGTTTCAGATACTAAACTAAGAGACCTGGTATATCAGTCCAAAGAAAATACTAAGTTCCTGATGTTTATTTAACACAAATAAAATTAAGCATAGATACATAATCTAGAAGACTAGTGCAAATAACATACATTAAGAGCCTAGAAGTTAGCAGCATGAGAAACGTCGTCTTGACTTAAACATATTCGGAGTACTGAAGCATACGATCTTAATGATATTTCCAAAGTTCAACACCAATATATTTCCATATAGCAGCCTCGAGCAAAACATTCTGAAGAGAACTTGGTGTGCTTATGAAAAGCAAAATAAGTTGCTTCTTTTGGAGGGAGTGTTTTGAGTCATGGTAACTCCTAACAATTGCCTGGATTAATCCCTGCAGTTTGCTGCACAAGATTTTCAGAAGTGATTTGCCATTTTCCTCTTCCTAAGGCTAAAAAAGAATGACCCAGCTGGCTACATCCCTAAGACAGAACTAGAACTCATAGCCTCTTGGTTTCCAGCCTGATGCTTGGAATTACTACACTAGACTAAGTAACATGTAATTAAGCTGTTAAATATTAAAAATGCCTTGAGTAATCATAATAGCAAAAGCATACAGATTAATAATGTGACAAGGCTCTCTTCTTTTTTAATCACACGATAAATATTCTCTTCCCAAATCACCTTGTGCATTTATTTATTACTGAAATTACTTAGCTGTTTTTGTTTTTATTGTAAAGAATTAAAGCCATTTATACTAGTGTGATTTCAATGATCTTTGCTATGACTTAATAATATTTTTATTTATGAGCTGATTATTGTTGCAGTCTAAAAATAAATTATGAGCTAAGCTAGATTATAGATTAATTAAGGATGATCATTGAATATGATCATTTTGAGAGCTGTCTTGGAGTTCTCCTAAATGTATGATCACAGATAGAGATTGTATTGATTTAAGTGGAATCATATGTTTAGTGAAATACTATTTATTATTGGTTGCCTCATATTATCCAACTATGGTTAAATTAGTAAATGATACAATCAATACCATATTAAAAATTAGAAAGGAATATTTTTTTCTAAATTTAAATAAAATGATAACTTGATTATTTATGACCTGCTTGGTAATTTATTTTAAAGCAATCCAATTCTTTAGGATATAGCAAGATGACAATTTACATAGTTTGCTTTAACTTGTATGTAGTTGTACTACTGATTGTTGTTGGTTTTTGATTATATAGAATGTAGAAAATTAACTGTCTGTACAGAAAATGAACTTTAATTGTAAGCAATTTTTCAGATTAGGAAGGCATAGAGGTTTTCAAGTTAAAATTTAGGTATAACATCAAATGCTGTATGTTGGGCATTCATGTCCAAGGATTCCTTTCTTTTCAGTAAACTAGAACTAAATGAGTTTTTCAACCCTTAGAATGCTTACAAGAAAACGGATATATTTTTCTTAATCTCCTGTTCTTCTCTCAAATGATTATTTAAAGGATTAATACTAGTTCCCAGTAAGTACATATTGAATGAACTGTGAGTTTCTCAAGGCAGAAAAGCCAAAACCATCAATAACTAATAACTGGCTGCCACCAAATACAAAAAAGTATCAGTTAAGTTGTGAATAAGGCAGAAGAAAGAAGTTCAAACCCAGCAAAATAAATGTTTACAGTAATTTCAGTCTAGTGTGCAATAACTGCACACTAACTCTTAACTAATTCTTAACTGGTTGTGTCAAGGCTGGGAAGATGCAACCAAGTTGAAGTCAATTAAAGAAATGAACCTGCTTTTAGCAGACAAAATCAATGGAGAAATAATTGACATAGCATGAAAAAAGTGTGTGTGTGTGTGTTTCATTCCATTTTGTAAAAATATATTTTTTCTTCCATTCAATTCTGTCCAGAGAGGCTGATTGGAGAAATCCCTGCAGTTTTTTTGGCAAGGTTTTTCAAAAGAAATTTGCCATTGCTTCCTTCCAGGGATGAGAGAAAGTGGCTGGCCCAAGTTCACCCAGCTGGCTTTGTACCAAAGGCAGAACTAAAATTCATAGGCCTGATAACTTTAATCACTACAGTACACCAAAGTGGCTGTCAGACTTATGTTACTTGAAAGGAATTATTTATCATTTAGAATTTGGTTAACTGTTAAGATTCCTCCTCTACAACACAATATTGTAATTTAATTATTTTTGGAATATGTAAGAAGTTAATATTACTTTAGAAAAAAATTCAAATTAAACATTAAAAGTAGTAAAAACTGATTAAAAGTGTTAAGTATATATTTGCTGCATTTCTTCATAAAATTAGTATGAAACTATTTGGAACAATAAACCAATTCAAAGCTTACATAACTTGTCTTTTGTACTATATTATTGAGAATAGTGTTGATAATGATTATCAGTTGTTATATACTGATATGGTATCATTAATATTCATATAATTTTCACAGTTACAAAAATAAAAGCTTGATTTTAACTTCAGGGACTTATTATCAAATATTAGCAGAAAGTGGGCAGTAAATAAGGAGAGAGAAACTGCCCAGAGAGGAGGGGGTCAAGCTATTTTCCAAAGCACCTGAAGGCCAGGCAAGGAATAATGGGTGGAAACTGAACAAGGAGAGATTCATCCTGGAAATAAGGAGAAACTTTCTGGCAGTGAGAACAATCAACCAGTGGAACAGCTTGCCTTCAGAACTTGTGGGAGCTTCATCACTGGAAGCTTTCAAGAAGAGATTGGACTGCCATCTGTCAGAAATCATGTAGGGTCTCCTGCTTGGGCAGAGGGTTGGACTAGATGACCTACAAGGTCCCTTTCAACTCTGTTAATCTGTTAAACAGAGGGAGCAAATGGTTAACAGAAGGGCATATGGAAAAGAATGAGAAAATTGCTCCAAAGCCTTCATGCTCAAGGTAGGATTTGAAGGAAATAAAAATATTTGTACCTAGGGATGTGTAGATTACTATGTCAAGCCCAAGCCCAGGGATGACACAGTGAAATCCAATTGAGTTCTATTTCCTACATCTAATTGACAGAATTGTGCCAAATAAAGCTATAACCTTCTAACCTACTAGATACAGTATATCCTGAGATATTCTAGGGCCGTGATGGCGAACCTATGGCACGCATGCCCGAAATGGCATGCTGAGCCATGTTGCCCAGTACACCAGCCGTCGGCCAGCCCAGTTCCACTGCGCATGCATGCGCGACCCCGGGTTTTTAGCTGAAAAATGTGAAAAATAGCTGTTTTTCGCGCTTTTTTCAGCTAAAAACTGGTGGGGGGCACGCATGCACAGGAGGGGCACGGGGGTGCGCTCCTCCCCGCACCCTCCCATGCATGTGCATGCCCCCTCACCCGCTTTTAGCTGAAAAATGTGAAAAACAGCTGTTTCCCATTTTTTTCAGTTAAAAACCTGAGGGTGCATGCGCATGCATGGGGGGGCAGCACACACGCATGCACAGAGGAGGGACACATTGCATTGTGGGTGGGGGGCACACGCGATTTTGGCACACAAACCGAGAAAGGTTCGACACCACTGTTCTAGGGTGTGACTACTCTGAATCTCTTCTCCCCTCCCCCATTTAGCTTGGGACTGGGAAGTCTCTTAATCTGGGTATCTCTCTGGAAAAGCTCTGGTTTCCCTTAAACAATCCCCACTACTCTGTTTGAAATAATATCTCAATCTATTATATTTGTATTTTTAGGGTTTTTTTTTTAAAAAAAGGGTCTATTCAACGTTTTCACAAATGTTTGTTTTCAAATCTTCCCATTCTACATAACTTTTATCTCTCCCTATTTTACAGTCACTAATGTAACATTCTTATTATATATTGATGTATATATTTCCCTGAAGTTGATTCATGTTCTTTCCCTCAGGACCCTTCTGTATAGATGAGTATGGTTGTGAAATTCCTTCTGGATATCAAATTTATTTTAGCCATAGAGGTCACTTGTGCTTGTAATAGTAATGTTAGATAATAGTTTTCTTGTTTCTCTTTGAACTTATTAATTCATGATAAATGCAGTTTCTTCCAAGATGAGTTACGTTTAAATAATCTCTTTACTTGGACTGAGTATTAGTTTTACTGTATTCTTTTGGTTTACTTCTTTACTATTCCCAAGCTCTAGTTAGCATGCATAAATAATTAAGTATTTAAACAAATAAACAAGCTGAGGTCATCATTAGGAACTTAGAGTAGGATAGGACTTTGAACAGGTGAGGATGATTAACTAAATCAAACTAGCATAGATGAGTATATTCGGTGGCAAATTTGCTTAAATGTTTAGCAGGAAAATCTTTAGTCTATTTCAAAAAATTTCCTAAGGCAGTAGAATATTAAATCTTGAGCTAAACTAATACTCTACCTAATACTTAAGAGCAATGGCTTTCCCTAAGATGTTTGATTATACCTCCTATTAAAATGTTGGATTTTATCTTTGTACATTGTGGTTACATAATGAATTGCTATAGACTTGGAAACAATTACCTTAAAGTATTGATTTGAAGCAGAATAGATTAGTAAACATAGGAGGACTAAGTTTGTTGCCATAGAAACTTAGATATTTACAGAAAGAATGCCTTAATTCTTGTTGTTTAGTCATAGAACAATTCAAAATAACTTTGCTCCTTTGTCATAATGTTTTTTAAATTTCTTTTACAGAGAGTTAGCTAATCCAATTATTTATTAATATTTTAAAAATATCATTATCTAAAACATTATGAAAGAAACTAGTCTTTTAAAGCAGAGGTCCCCAACCCTGGGCCACAGACAGGTACTGGTCCCTTGTCTTTTAGGAACCAGGCTGCGTATCTGGAAGAGAGCAGCAGGTGAGCAAACAATATCAAAACTGCCACCACCCCAGTCTGTGGAAAAATTGTCTTCCACGAAACCAGTTCCTGGTGCTGAAAAAGTTGGGGATCACTGTTTTAAAGGATGGTTACAAAAGGAGCATATTTTTTAAATTTAGGATGTTATGGCTGAAAATTTTGCTAATCTGATAGATTTTTTTAATTATTTTTCCTCCAAAATTTCTATGAAATATTCCTCCAAACACATCCTCTGAAATATAAAATGTATTATGCATAGGCTATTGGATTCATTTTTATTTGCTTTAGTTGGCATTAATTGGAATTCTAATGCTGACAAAAATGTCCTTTTTCACTCAGAGAATATTCTCCCTGTCCCTGAATTTAAAAAGAATTGGAAAGAAAAGTAGTTTTTAATAGCACAAAGAGAAATAGAAAACATTTCTCTGAGATAATTGATTAAGTAAATGTATTTCCTTTCTTTATTCTATTAAAAACGTTTTAATTAAATTATCTGTGGAAATCCTTTGTGTCAGCAAACCTCTTTAAACAGAGTTTAAAGTTATTATAGATCTATTAATGTATATTGCTTTAGTTTCTTTACAAGGATGAAAAGAAGTTTTTCTTTAAAAAATTAACAGCAAGAAATGTTGGAAATGTACTGTATGCAACTTGAAGGAACGTTTCATCATGCTTGGTTAACATGTAAAAAAGTTTTAAAAATTATGATACAGAGAATTTTCAAGATCAGTATTCAATTGAAACTGGAACCTTTCCTTTTAGGATTAATGGATAAACAAAAAACCTCATGGAAGATTATTTCAGTGTATGATTATTGTGGCAAGATTAATATATGCACAGAGATGGAAAGATTTGACACAAGTGGGCTAGTTTTGCAATGCAACAATTATAATCAACAGGATATGGCAGTATCAACAATAAAAAGGCAGTCAAAAATAGTTAAGAACTTGTGTCAGGTAAGTAAACGTTCATATTGTCCTGAAATAATGTCCAAATTTGTGCTAACCAAGATTATGTAGGAAAGATTTTTAAACATCTGCCATGACAAGAAAACTCTCTGATTATGGCTTTGAAGAAGAATCTATATGGAACAAAATAGCCCAAAAAAAGGTTAGTGTTAATATGTTGCTAATATGAAAAATGAATATATAATGAGTAAGATAGAATTCATCTGGAAATAACAACAATAATAAATTGGGGGGGAGGGAGATATTCAGCTTTAACTAAAGCCTCACTGGTACTTTGCCCACAGTAAGCTTATTGTAACTGTTAATGAGTATAAAGAAGTTGTTATGACCTCAGTGCTTCATAGTTAGATCTGTCAGCTTACATATTAGACAAGAAGATTCAAAAGGTCAGGTTTTTTAGGTCATTTATGAACAAACATACTGTTGGCTCTCATTGGTTCACTCATAAGCCAATGAACTGGAAGATGTAGGTCATTTACAGAGGAGGGATTAATGTTTTAAAAAGTCAGCAGAAGCAGCCTATTTATCAATGGAAGAAGGAACAGTTTCAGGGAACCAGAAAACAAGCTGAGATTATCAAAAGTAGAGGTTGTGAAAACTGTTAAAAAAAAAAATCTCAAATGAGACTGTGCACAGAAGAAATTTATCTTCACAGAAGACTTCAGAAAACAGAATAGAAGCTTCACTGGTCCAATTTTAGGTTTCTGGCTAGTCTAACAGAGTCAAAGGATGTCATTACAGCTAAAAAAACAAAAATACATATATTTTAACTGAGAGAATTACTTAAGAATTTAAAATCTACCTTAAGTAACTGGGTAGATGTAATGTAAGCCTTATTTAAACCTATTTATATTCTAATATAATGCTAGTATAAGCAAATAATTAAATAGAGGTTATTAAAATATTCTACTTTTATGCACAACTAGGGGCAGCTAAGAACAAGTAAAACAAATACAGTTTTTGTTTTTTAATTTTCAACAAGCCCTAGATAATGTATAAATCCAGGTCTTTAAGTCACTGTCCAAAATGTTAAAAATTATTTTTATTCTGTTAAAGGGCTGTAATCACCCTTCAATTCTTCAAAATGATTTTTTGTTAGAAAATCAGAACAGGCAGGTGATTCAACAATTTCCCTCTGACATTTGCCAGTTTGTATAAAAATATTACTGCAGGACGTGTATTTAATTGACAGCATGAGATCTATTATTTACGGGGAATATCTTGCTTGCTTTCCTATTTTTCACTTTTTATAAATATACCGGTTTCTAAATTTTGCAATCTGGTCTTGACTTTATTTTTGTTAATAATTAGTATGTTTGTGAATTTTGTTATGCCATATGGACAGAACAAAAATAAATCAATTTTGTTGCTTGCATGTAAAAATATAACCGGCATTTGTAAAACTAAAATTCATAATAATAATTAATCTACATGTGCTAAGCAGAATAGTTTTAAAGTAGATGAAAAAAGGTCCTGGCAGCAATGGAAATCCACAGTATTCCTCTTGTGCATGAGATAAATATTAGTAATCCTCTGGTTAAGAGTTGTTGCTATTCCATTTACTGAGTTGGTTATAAGCTCAAAGCACAGTTAATAAAAGTGAAACAGTGGTAAATGTCTGGCCTACAGTGACTCATGAGAGCTCTGAGATGGAAATGTTAAATGGTCTAAAAGTTGCTATTGAAAATTACTGTCCTACTTTGGGGCTAGAAACTAAATATTGACACACAGTTAACAGGCTTTACCCTGTGATTTTTCTGGGTGGAAAAATAATTATATTTTTGTAAGCATTATCCAAGGAAAAGTACAGTTTAAGGCCAAAGAATTATATTGGGAAATAATGTAATATCAATAAGAGGTGATCACCTTTATTACATTACTCTTTTGTCTTGTGTGCCAGGAAGACTTCTAATATGATAGTCAAATAATCTTCTCTTAAATTTCCTTAACTTGAAATTAAACTTTCTTCCTGGGCTGGCATATCTCACTAATTGGCAAGTTTTGTTTTCTCCACTTGGCTCTCACTAAAAACATGCTTCATGCAGGAGGGACCCAAGAAAATAGTTTTCCATTTTGGAGGGGAGTTGTTGACGTCTGAAGCTATACATGAGGCAAATGAAGATTGCATAAATCTTTTTAATCTCTATAATGGCCTGTTGATTTCTGTATACCAAGTTTGGTTGAAATTGTCAAGGTGTTCCAGAGTTTTGTTGGAACGTACACATACACACACACACACACATGGCAACTCCACTATTTTTAAGGCACACCCTCACCCAAGGGGTGTTAGGGGTGTCTTACCCTCATAGTATTTGTTTCCAGAGGGTAAATGATCTGTGTACCAAGTTTGGTCAAAATTGCTTGAGGCATTCCAGAGTTATGCTGGAACACACACACACAACACACACACGCACAGCAACTCCACTATTTTTAAGGCACACCCCCAGGGGAGGTTAGGGTGTCTTACCGCCCCCCCCCACAGTGTTTGTTCCTGGAGTGTAAGTTATCTGTGTACCAAATTTGGTTGAAATTTGTCGAGCCATTGAAGACTGTATACAGAACATACATACATACATACACATGCTGCAAGCAGGGTATGCTGCAGCCTACAATTCCCAGTGTTCTTTGCCCGATTTGCATGCCTTGCCTCTATTGGCTGGAGAGCCTCCAATTTGCATGCACTGTCTGTATTGGCCATTGGTGCCCTGGTGACTGCAGAGTACACTGCCCAGTACAGCTTTTTTTGAGCTTTTTTGCTGTGTCAGTGGGGGTGTCCCCTTTGCATTCCTTTTTGGAGGGCAAAGACCCCCCAATGGGCTTCATGATCCCCACAGTGCTGATCTCGCAATGCCCAGGTCTGTATATGCCAAATTTGGGGAAGATAGGTGCAGGGGTGTGGGTTTGTATAGAGCACATACAAACCCACACTTCTCTTTTATAGATATAGATAATGCAATGCAATACAACACAATATAATAATACCTCTTCCAGAGTTGGACTCCTCTGACCCAATGGCTCAATATCAAGGTCTTCACAAAGTAGCAGGAATAAGTTCCATCTGAATCTCAGATAACAAACAGGCGCTTCAACAGGAAGCATGGTTCCCAAATTCCATCAAATGACACTGCTTGAATGCCAATTCCACCAGATTTGGTGGATTGGCAAAAATAACAGAAGAAATATGGTTTTGCAAATAACCCAGTTTATAGGTAACAACTAGTATCTTGAATTACTGGAATCATACTAGAAGACAATTCAGGTCCAAAAGTAGTAGCATAATTTAAGCATACAACTGCATTTTGAACATCTTGGACCTTCTTAGAGGTCTTCAAGGGTAGAGCCAGTCACCCAAGCAGGAGATGCCAAAAGAATGTGTTACCATGACCAGAGTCTTCTGTTCCAGTAATGAACAGTGAGCAAGCATGATGATGACATAATGTAAAACAGAGGTGTCAAACTCATGTCATCATGGTGGCATCACATGATGTATCGGGACTTTTTTCCCCTTCACTAAACTGGGCATCGGCACGTTACACATCCGGCCTGTGCGCCAGGAGTTTGACAGCCCCGATGTAAAGCATCTCCTGGCCACATCGCTACCTGCTCTTCCAGTAAGAGATGAGAGGTGAAAGTCTCGGAATTGTGCACAAATCTCAAATAAGGAAGTACAATCCACTGGAGACTAACAATTGAATATCCCCAGGACAGGGCCCCCAAATAAACCCTGACAGTTGATTTTATCAGAGTTGGTTCTGTATTTGTTCCTCTCCATACAGGCCTGTACAATCTCTAGATACTGGGCGAAGATTTCAACAGTATCACTTGGTTGGTCTGGGATTGACATATACAACTAGGTATAATCATCATGCTGATAATAGCTGGCTCCGAATCAATGGATGACCTCATCTTGGAGGTCATTCTACTCACATCCAAGAGCATTTAATCTGTCAAGAATTTTTCATTTTTGACTATCAGTTAAAAAAATCATCTGTGAAACCCAATGTTATTTTTTATTTGCTTGCTTGAAGCTGACTTTCTAACACAAGTGTTCTTAAAAAATATTCTGTATTGCAAAAAAAAAAATCTTTTGTTCATTGGCAACCTCCTAATTTTTTTCTTTCAAGCAATACATCTTGGTACTGCAGCAGTGAATTGAATTTGTGCTTTCCAGGCTGGCAATTATTTTAATCAAGTCCTTTCTGACAAGAAACATAGGTTTTTTTTGACAACATAGCAGATGACATTTCATTTCACAGAAATGGCTTAGAAAAAAATAGCATTTAAAATAAAATGTGGGAACATAAAAACACGGTCACTTCAACACAGTATATTGCTCGAACAGATTGGATTGATTCCAAACAGAGTCTTGCTTTGAACAGATCTACTTCAGTGAAGAAGACATAGCTAAATCGAATTTGTTAATTACACAGAGGCCCTCTCTGCATGGTGGTCTTCAGTAGGGTGGGATACCAAAGTCAAAATGGTGGCCACAGGCGTGTGAGTGACACCTTTTTCTTTTCCAGCTGTGTTCTGCATTGGACACATAAGAAAGTGGTGGGACTTCAATCACATGGGCACAGATATTATCTTGATAGCCCTCCTTCATTTGCTAACTTTTCTCTCTCTGTGAATTTTTTGATTGATAGTTTGGGATTTACTTTCCATCTTTTTTCCTTTTCAGTGAATGTGTGTTTATAGATTACTACATAGTAACATAAAACATTAAATTATCAATAAACTTAAGGCTCACTGATTTTAAAGGTCTGTTTTAAGGGCAGTGAAAAGTGATTCCAGATTGATGGCTTCTAGCACTACTGATCAGAAGACATTGTAGATGTATTGCTGGGTTCCATATGAATAAGGATTGCAATAAAAGAGTTG
>JANHJO010005783.1:210928-225325 GCA_032468235.1 Pseudoxyrhopus heterurus | reverse complement strand
TCTTGCTAAAACTATGATACCAGCTGATGTATTTTCTAATACATTCAAGGCAAGAACTGCAGCTTTAATCACTAATGCTCAAAACTTTATTGGCAAAGAATTGGAAAAAAAAATAACTTCGGCTTGCTTCACAATAGTTTGCCCCAACAACCATTCTAAGCCTTTTAAATAAAGTGATTTAAAAGTCTAGGTATCTTCTCTTTCAAGAGTAGAGGAGTAACAACAGAAAGGCATGCAATATAATGTGTAAAATTATTTTTATAGCCAGAGTTTTAATCTGTTAATTTAAAAGAAGTAAAATAAGTGCATTTTGCAGTGAAATATTTTAATCTGGATTTAAAGTTTGAAAAAGTACAAATATAAATGTCATATTCCTTATGTATAACAGAATAAAAGTAAACTATATTTTGCTTGCAGGTGGGAAAGACTATGTGTGTGGGGGGGTAATTAAGTTACACAATCCTTTCCCACATTGTGATTAATAAACTACTGCTGGACCATATATTCTTGCTGTTTAGTTACTCTTCCTACTTATAGTTACACCCACTTGGATAAGTAGGCAAAAATTACTGCTATAATTATATGTATTCAATATACCGAATGTAGATATTTATCTTTCCAATAATTATCTGTCCTGCCCTGTTGCCTAATTATTTTGTCTTTGCCCTTTCATTTTAAAACTTTTAAAAATTATTATCACTGTTATTATTGCTGTTGCATTCAGACAGAAAAAGATAAACTACACAGTACCGAACAAAATAAAAATAAACCAAAGGTGTGAGGGGGGGAAAACAAAGACCTAAACAAAGGCTCAGTTTAAATATAGGGATAATAGCAGTTGTTTCAGATTTTTATATAGACTGTTAGAGCTAATATAAAACGCAAGACAACAATTGTTCATGTGTAGGCAGACAACATTGTTTAACCATAGTGATAAACAGCAATTATGAAAATACATGCTAATCAAGGGAGGCAATGAATTCTCTCTCTTCTCTCTCTCTCTCTTTTGATTGTATGTTTTATAATATTGATAAACCTTATACAAAAATAATGTAATTAATAAAAGTAAAAATAAAATCAATGTTATAAAAAGCATTTAATTTAGACTTCTGGCTACTAATGTGGATACACAAGGCTTCTGCTCAATTGTGCTCTACATTGATGTTATATGTCAACGTGAAACAGGAAGTTAAAATATTATGATTAAACTTTCTAGTAGAGATAGAAATATCACCATATCCATTTTGAATAATATTAATCTACAGATTGTGATTTACATTAACAGAAATGACATGCAGTTTGCTTCTGAAAAGCTACTTGATTAAATAATAAATGAGCTGAATTTTCAGATATAAATTATTTTAACTTCTTTTTTTATCAATTTGTTTTTCCAATATGTTACTTACTTTCAAATGCACTTTTTAATATTATAGCTTCAAGTTTAGATCAGAGTTGAAAATGATAGCTTCTCTTTACTGTCAGCAAGACAAATGGGAGCAAATAAACTTTGTACCATGACTGCACTTAGCACAAAGAGCTGGAAGAAACTAATCAGCATGTTTAACTGAAGACACTCGGAAATTCTCCATGTTTGGGAATTCTATATAAGTATCTATACAAGGTTAACCAAATCTCTTATAGAGCTACACAGACAGCAGGATGTATAGGGTGGGACTTGCCATCTCCAGCTTAACTTTCTGCTATTTCAAATGAAACCCACGTACTGTATTTCTAGATCATAATCAGGCCATTTCCCTGGCTCTTCCCGTAAGAATGAGATCTTTTTTCTGGTAATTTTCACTACATCTGATTCAAATTGATTTCATTCTGATTGATCACTGGTAATTAAAATAGGGAGCCACCCAAGTTTCTTTTATCTAATGCATTAATGCTTTCTGCACTTTAGAAATTACTATAAATAAATGATTATAAATGAAGACATGACTATAAAATAGAAATTATTATAAATAAATAAATGAATATCTCATGTTTGCTGATGTTTAAGAAATAAACATCAAGCTGTATTTTTGCTAGTTTCTAATGGCATTTCTGCTTGCTGTGATCTGAATATAGGGACTGTCTGGGTATATGCTGAGTGCAAAATAAACTGGAAATTATCCAGAGTAATAGTCCAATAAAACCATATAATAAGAAGTACTGTATATTATAGATTTGGTTTTCTGTTTGTTTACTATTTTCCTTTGCCATATAATTGAAGTTCTGTGGGCAGATTGTAAAGTTACTAGTAAAATTTACTAAGGTCTCTCATAAAAGGAAGTGTTAAGCCTGCAGTCGAGATGCTGGAATAACCACAGTAGAAGTTGAAGAAATCCTTTAATTCTCTGTGTAGTTAAATCCAGGAACACAAACCACGAAATCAACAGCCGTTTGCTAAACCAAACAAGGATCAAATTAGCGCTGGAAGCAGCCGCACTCCAGCGCTGTTTATATAACCCCCTGATTAATCCTCACCCCCTGCTAATAGCCGTGAAGCTTCTCAGAGCTTCCCCACTCCCCGCAAACACCCGCGAAGTTTCTCCAACCCCCGTGAACACCTGTGAAGCTTCCCGAACCATCGCAAGGCATGGAAAGGCAGTTATGCCCGAAAACGACCCCCCGTGTGTGCAGTGACGAAGCAGCATCCCAAATGCCCAGCTGACTGGCAGCCGCCCAGGTGATTGGTGGGCGGCGGTGGCGAAGCAGCATTCCAAACACCCAGCTGGCTGGCGGCCACCCAGGTAACTGGCGGGTGGCATTCTAAACGCCCAGCTGGCTGGCGGCCGCCCAGGTGATTGGCGGGCAGCAAGGCGGCATTCTAAATGCCCAGCTGGCTGGCGGCCACCCAGATGATTGGTGGGCGGCGGTGACACGTCGCGCAGCAAGCCCGACAGGAAGCAAATAAGAAGCGAAGGAGGCTTACTAAAAGTCTTAGATATGATTTATTGTGAAATTTCAAAATAATTTATCAGATTAGGAACAGAATTTTTACTAATTTAATAAAATGAAACATTTCATATTGATTATTAACACAGGTAAAAGTAGGCTGCATATTGGCAACAATATTTTGAATTGTAGAAGTATTTTGAAAAATGTATGTTGTTGCATCACTTCACTAGTTCTGTCACAATAGAAAACTAAATTATAATTCAATTATATTCATTCAAGCAAATAATATTTTTGTACTCAATAGGTTGTCTTGTTTGGTTCATTGTCATGACAAAATTGTTTCAATGAAGATATGATCCTCCTAACGCACAAACACATGCACATCAGCATGTGTCTGTTATAAATTAAAATAACATGGTATTATATTATTAATTCCTAGTGGTTAAGTTTATTCATTTATGCCTAGGATTGCCCATGCGCTGTGATCCCGGGTAGAGCGAGGCCGCAGGAGCAGGTGAGAGGCCGAGAGAGATTTCCCTCTTCCCTACTTTCCCAGGGCAAAGCAGCACAAAGGGAAATGGAGGTGGCTCTCCCCGCTCCCTTCTCTCAGGCTGAAGACCCGGCAGTGGCGGACACTTACCCCGTGGGGCTCCGGGAGTGATGTAAAACAGTCCCTGCCCTGGCCGACCGGTGAATGGTTACAGCGCTGCCCAAAGGTGTGCTGTTGAGAGGCGGCCCCAGTTTCATTTTCGTCATCCCGGTGCTGGGCGAGAGGTGGCCGGGCGAAGGCAGCACACAGGCGATCCCGGATAGAGCAGGTGCAGGAGCAGGTGAGAGGCCAAAGGAGGCAGGCAGCACCCCGCTTCCCAATCTCAGGCAGGGCGAGGGCCCTGGGTGGGAAGGAGGCGAGCCTTGCACCATTGCTGGAGCCTGGGTGAGTCCAAACAAGGCCTCTGCTACACTGCCACTGAAAAGTTCATAAGTGTCTGGAATGGATTAATCGTATTTCCATTCAACCCAATGGGAAAAAAAATTTCAGTTCACAACCAACTCGGTTCACAACCAAAGTTATGGAACGAATTGTGGTTGTGAACCAAGGTTCCACTGTATTCATTTATTTTAGGAAATTTATATTGCCACCTATTCGCACATGGTGACTCAAGGTGGCTTATAGGAATATAAAAACCTCATATATAAAACAATAAAACTAATAAAACAGATAATGATAAAATATCATGATGAAAGATGGTCATAAAACATATTTAGATATTTAAATAAAAGCACGAAAGTATTCAGAAATTTGTCTTGAATGAGCAACGCTGGGTGGATTTTTTAAAGTAGCTCTTTGTTTGTATTACACAAATAAAGATGTATACATGCGCACTAAAACCTGCCCACATGAGTGATTGGACATTATTTTCCTTGAGCAAAAGAAAATGTGCAGTGACAGGAGAAATGCCCATTGGAGTGATATTTTGCAGCCCAAATACCGTGTGAATTCTTATCATAGTCCATACAGCATTTGTTAAAACCAGATTACTTTTAAGTTACCATAAAGGTAGGACAGTAGCAGCTTAAATGGGAAGTTCACATATAGTGTTAGACTCTAATAAAATCTGTGGAAATAAAGTGCCTATGGATTTGTCCTGCTTCCAAAGCTTTTTTTTCTTCCAATTGCTAGCATTCAGGTAGCTATTCAGTTTTGCTGTGATGTTGATTGTGATGCAGTGGCCGTAAATTGTTGCTGGTGGCATTTCAACAAAGCAAAAAAGCAAAAACAGTAAAAAGAATTCAATGCTTATGATGGGCATAAGCTTCCCTTTATGCCAACAGAGAAGTCATGTTTTAAGTCACAATGATTATCTGCTCAGTATATAAATGAGCTCAGTTAATTGCACTTCAATATATTATGAATCAAACAATATTTTGTCAAAAGATCTTTGGTTCACAATATAAAATAAATAAAATAATAATCTATGTAGATTATTCAACTTTACTGTCCTATCTTGTCAATGAAATTCTTAATGATTGCTGTGAACAGAATGACCAAATTATTAAACCAAATTATGTTTATTTTCTTTATTGGTGTATTTTATTTCACTCCCTCTCACTTTTTCTGCCCATAAACATTTTAGCTATCAATATTCCCATTTTACTTTTTTTTCTCCCAGAGGTAAGTTACTGTTGGTCATGACTAAATTCTTTGACTTTGGTTGCTAGGTATCATTTTCAGGATCAATACAGAATACACATGCAATTCAACGAGGAGCATGAGCACTCATTACATGCTAGGATAAAAATCCTACATATTCTAGAATCCTTTCAGAGAATTCATAAATAATTATCAGGAAAAAAGCCAATTAATTGTGCCAGCCCACCTGCAAGAAGAGGTTAGCAGCTAATAATGTTCAGTGGTTGAACTTCAACATATATGTATATGTAGATATTGTATAGGTAAATTAAGTGTTTCTCCACTTTATTGTTTAAATTGTATTTCTGGCAATTCGGACAGATGTCTTTTGTCTTTTCACAAAGCTACAAGAATTGAAAGATAATAACTTCACACGTTATGCAATATCTATAACTATTAAAAGATACAGATGCTCACTTTTAAGTTGCACTGTAAATGCAGATAGTCTTGTTGAGTTCTGTATATGAGTAAGTGTGCTACATTTTAGCTCACAATATTCTTTTATATCCTTTCTTTAAAAAAATGAGCATCCAAAAGAGTTCAGTGAAAGAAAAGCCAAACAACAACCAACTTAATCATTGCATTTTTTAAAAAGCTGACTCTTCTGTTTGTCAGGTTATGTTAAACCAATCATATATTTATACATTATGAAACATGACATTTAAAAAAAATTAAAGCTTTTTTGACTATACCAAGCTGAATGACTTAATCAAGTGCCTAGGTGAATGAATGAATGTGCGTTTGTATATATATATGTATGTATTACAATTAACCTCAGAAGAGAATAGTTTCATAATCACAATATCTGTAGGTTCCTTTTTGTCTGTTATTCTTTAGCACCTGTTTCTAGTGTTTGTTTCCATAATGAAACTGCTAGCAATGTCTATAAATATGTCTTGTGTTCCTGAAGGAATTAAAAACAAAGTATATTACAATAAATTACAAATTTGTGGTTCTGTCTAAAAACCTGTCCCTAGAAGAAGAGTGTGTTTCTATAACTATTTTTCTTCAATCATTGTGAACTATTATAATCCATATTTTTTTTTGGTTATGTAGTAGTATTTCCTTTTAAAATAAGGTTGGGGCTACAATAAAAATTAAAGAACTAAAAAAATGGAAGGAAACAATGGCAAACAACATCATCCAACAACAATTCATAAATATGTCTAAAAATCATCAAGGGGTGATCTGAAAATGACTATTATTCTAGAACCTCTGTTAAAAAAATTAATAAAAAATAGAAAGGTTATTTTCCTTTTTACTCATGCCACTTGAATTCACAGACTTTGTTAACCAACACTGATTCAGAAGTTAAGACAAGGCAATCACAATGATATTTTTCCAGCAGTGACCATGTGACAATGAAATGTTGGCAGCTTATAACTAGTTGTGCTGGGGTTCTTTCAGTAGCATTGTGCTGTTAATCTACTGCAAGTCTGCCTACAGGATGTTTTTTTGTATGGCAGTAGTGTAACATCCTACTTTGGAATCCAATGAAGCAAACATATTTTGTAATCAAGAGCTTCCTGATATATATTTCCTTATCGCTGTCCTTATCTTCTATTTTGAAATCAGCTGAGGACCGAACTCATGCAGTTAATTCCTATACTGAAAGTACCTATTTGTATGGATGGATCTGGTATATTTAAATAGACATTGTTTTAAATATACATTTTCTTCATAATTAGCAAAATGGTGTGTTGAATGGATCTTCCATGTGAGATATCCGTGAAAGGAATCTACTTGTTAAAATGCATATCTTCTCTCACAACATTTCCCCCAGGTTTTACATTCATATCTCAAAGTTTTGAATATCTTAAACACAACATGATTCCACAGTGCTCAAAGATATTTGTCAATGTATTTTTTTAGGCTCATAATTCCATGAAGAAAATTAAGCGTGGCATACAATAAATTGCTTGTATTTTATGGAAGCAGCTGGAAGCAGTCAATTGGTAAAAGCTAGCTTGTTTAGCTAGCACCAATTTAAGCAGGTTTATCACAAAACTTGTTAATGTATCCAATGTTATAAAATTGGGCATACGCACAGTTAATCCTATATACCAGGAATGCTTATTGAAATTCTTATAAATACATTCATGTTAACAAAAAAAAACCTCAAGACGCTCCAGACTCGATTGCAAGAAATACAACTTCAGCAACAGAATAGTTAATGCCTGGAATACTCTACCTGACTCTGTTGTCACAGCCTCAAACCCTCACAACTTCAACCTCTTACTGACCACTGTGGACCTCAATCCTTTCTTAAGAAGTCCGTAAAGAGGGCGTGCATAAGCACACCAACGTGCCTACCATCCCTGTCCTACTGTCCCCATTTATTTTTATATACTCTATATACGTTTATGTTTCTGTGTATGGCTTCCAGTACCTCAAAAACTGGAATAATCTATACATTATTAGGATGGACAGTTTAAATAAATGCACCCTTGATGGCTATCTAAGGAAGTCAGTGTCTGGTGAAAATCCCACCTCATGCTTTGAAAAAACCCGAAACACTGTAAATTAAATTGGGCTCTTCACTTTTATTTCTTTTCAATCTACTGCATACTCATTTACCTGCTGTTCATTCTATCTTCATGATTGTTGGAAGAAGAAGAATAACGTCTCCCTGCCAGCTTCAGTACTCTTATTTCACTTTGAATTAAATGTCATAATTTGCAGGGAGCTACCTGTTGTTGGGAAACTGCCAGACAAAGAGGAGGGTCAAGTGGGGAATTAGCCTTGAATCATTGTGCAGCCACAGTAAACTTAAGGCTTACCTCCCTCCCCCTTTACGTTCCATAGGACCTTATCTGTTTGGTCCCAAGAGAAGGCAAGCAGTCTGGGAAGATTCTTGTATTATAGGCAGAATACAACAAAGTAGTTAGTTTGAACCCGACAGGCGTGGATCTGACCCCTGTTCAGCACAGCATCGTCCAAATGACAGCCGACCACCACCCTCACTCTTTCAGCGATGTTATATGCATAGTGGGGGGTGGGAGGCCCTGCATCCTTTCTTAGAAATCTTATTTAAAAATCAGCCTTGTTCTTAAGGTTGTGTTTGATCTAATTGAATCCAAATTGCTACTGCATACAGGCTATACTATTGATTCATAATTAGTACTTAATTGGTCTCTTCTGGCAAGATGTATCTTGTGACCTGTTCCTAAAGGGTCAGCCTGTATAAGTGGATCTTAATACAAAGGCAGAGTATCTTCTTCGAATTACATTTAGACCCAACAGCAGCCTCTTGGGTAAAATATGCTAAAATGGGAGAAGGAAAGATGAAGGCAGGAGACGAGAAGAGAGAAAAATAAGTAATTAAAGAACCTGCTGATCTCATGGGAAAGAACCAAACCATCTTCAAGTTGTGTGATGCATTCATTCCTCTCCCAGAGAGTTAACACAACATCCCTTTGCTCCCTTCTATTTCTATCAGCCTCTGCAAATCTTTTTTTTCCCCAAGCAGTTTCAACTTTTGGCTTAAACTTTGTTGGCTTTATCTTGCGATCCCGATTGCTGTCCAGAGCTATTTGAAAGGTTAGCTCCAATGTCAATTTTCCATTTACGGAAGAAATTGAATGCCAGCTTCAGGCCATAATGAGACTGCCTGATTGTTAAATCTCATCAATATTTTCCCTCCTGTAATTCTCTTCTCCATGTATTTTGCTATCTCTTGCTATAATCGCAAAGGCTGAAAGAGACTTAGGAAAAGAAGTGCATCAGAAAGTCAATCCAAGGGGCTCTGTAGCATTTGGAAATGACAGATGGCAGAGGTTAAAAGTTCTTGCTATGCTGCTAGAGAAGAGACATGCAACTTTTTCTATTGGCCTTGGAAGGAGGATGTGCCTGGCCCACACCCTAAGAATAAACAGGATGAAGACAAAGAAGGATGGACGTTAGATTTAATCTAAGTCTAACTCATTGCAGGTGTAATAATTCCTCATGTACCTCAGAAGTTTTACTTTCAGTTACATTTAACATCCCAAATCAGAGATTTGTTTGAAAGGGTCTCTGAGGTCTACACTCAAGGAATTTGGGAACCCCAGATATGGCCCTGAATTTCAAGCGTGGAGAATGGGGCGGCATAGAAATTCCAACAAATAAATAAATAATAAAAGCAATATTTATGGATTCGTGAAGTATATTGAAGTATACTATCTCTTTGTCTGATCATCTTAAGAACAAGAATAGAATTTTGCAATATGGTTCCACTGTGTGGCTTACATTGAAATGGGATCCTATCTATGCCAGAAAGAGGATGACTGAAGAAATATGCATAACATAATTTGCCCGGTTCTTTAACAAGCCCTTTTCTATCCTTTTCCACACACACAAAAAGAGCTTTGTCTAACCTGGGGATAGATTCCATCATCTTTGGATCACAAATTTTAGAGTCTTAATTATATGTATTTCTCGGGTCTTCTGTAAATATTTTTGATTTCCTTTGTTTTCAAGCAGCAGGAAGCAAGAGTAGTCAAAATAAGGTTAATTGACAACATAGATGGTTTGAATAATACAAATGATGCTTGATGTGTTTTTGCTCTCTGTTCTTGGCATACACTGATGGAATATTGTCTCTATTTATCCTAGCAAAACATGATTGCTTAAAGGTAATTTTTCCAAGTGCAGCTGTTTCATCAATACCATCAATATGTAGATGTTTTATGAATATCCTAGAAACCTGCCACCAGGAACATTTCCATGGCTTATTTTGAAGTACTATTCTAACACATGCTTATTGTAGCATATTAAATTTATTGAAATTATCCAGGAGTGTATCATAGCCACCTCGTTTACATGTACAGAAATCAGATGATTAACATCACTTTAGAAACTCATTGCTTATGGAGATTGTCAATCATCCACATCATGGCTGTCTCAAAGGTAACTTTCCAAAAGGCAACTGGATTTTCTTCTTCTTTTTTTTCCTTTGAAAACATTTTGCTTCTCATCCAAGAAGCTGAACTGAAAAATGCCCCTATTTTGCCTAAGGAGGGTGAGATTGCAATGATCATCACCATCATTTATTTATTTTATTTATTTATTTGTTGGAATTTCTATGCCGCCCCATTCCCAGAGGAGTCCGGGCGGCTTAAATAGATCCGTTGAAACCAACCTATGTTGTATGATAGGGTAATAGCAAAAGGAATTATTTCCATGCAGATTTTGGTACATACTTGTTCTGACCCAGCCTTCGCAAGAAGTGATAAGACGTTTATTCATGAGTAAAACAACCCCCTTTTTATAACAGGACAGTAACAGTCTTTTATTCACAGGGATAAACAAAAAATCATATGTAATGTGTCCCAACAAACCTGGGTTTATCCAAGAAATCTGAATTGCTTGCTGCATACTAGAAACGAATGGTTGTCTGCGACAACTAGCCACTTCCAAACCCTTATATTCATTACCCAGCCCGGGAGGGGCTGGCTAGCATCTACATCTGCTTTTCCCTGAGAGTCGGCTCATTATTTTCCTTTGCTCTCCTCTCCTCTCTACGCATCCGTGCATCTGGGATGGGCCCCATCTGTTCCTCCTCTTCACTCAGCTCAGGCCCTGAAGACAGCTGTCTCTCCACCTGTGGGAGGATGGAAGGCCCTGGCTCTGTCTCTGTCAAAGATGCTGTTTTCTTATCAGAGGCTTCCAAATGCTCCAAAGCTGGCCCAGGCTCTCCCTCCCCCTCATCTGATTCTGCATCTATCTCTGCTGGCAGCTGATCGGCCACAACAATACTTATCCAATTTGTAATTTCAAAATGTAATGTAAAATAATATGGTTTTATGCTGAAAACAATGCAGAACCTTGTAGGTCAAACACTGCAGCTCAAACAAATGCATATATTACATGTGCCAGGAAATGAGCATACTAGGAAAAATATGTTCATATATATATGTATTAAGAGTCAAGCACATGCAACTTCCTACAGATCGACTGGATTCACTTGCGTGCTGATGCAAAATGGAACTGTCACAACTTGAAATGAAGGCATTAAGATCCAGAGAGTCCAACAATCCTTTATTGCCAGAAGTCCACTCGCACATCCATTCACCAAACAAAGTAACAGCCGCTGATCAGTCCAGTCAGGAAAAGTCGGTGCGGAAGACAACTGCTCTTCAGCGCCTCCTTAAATCTGCCCGCCGTCTCACCCATCCTGGCTTAACATGTTAACGCCCCTGTGCTTGTGCGCATTTGCTGTCAGGCCGGCACAGCTGAGTGACAATAGTAGTGAAGATTCCCTCCCTCAGATCTCTGCCAGCCAGGAGGAAATTACGCATATATAGTTGTTGAGCCAGGCTCGACAGGAACCATATTGTCAGGAAAATACTACCTAAGAGAACCTGAAAATGCCTTTCTCCCATTCTGATTAATAGCTTCCTCCAACAGAAGACATGTATTTTTGCTAGGTTATAATCAATGGCAAGCCATATGCTTTTGTAGCCCCTCGCTTTGCAGTTCATTCATTAACTCCCCTCAGAAGCAGCAGTAAGGAAACAATTATGTAATAGGTTGCTGACTTTATGAAAAAAAAAATCCATTTCACTGTACATAATCTAAAATAAATAAGTCAAATATATGTCAGCTTAATATACATCATAATCTATTATTGCAAAGGTTTTTACAGTCTGACAGAAGATTAACTGGGTATAAAAGCATGCCTCAGGGGAGAATGTAATGAGAGGTAGGACAGAATCAGAGTATACAGTCCTCGTTAGTCCTGCCAGAAAAAAATATGTCAAAAGAAAACCCTCTTAAATTGGTGGAACTGCTCTAAAAAAAATCTTATTTTACAAAAATTGTTCAATGCTCCTTCCTATGATCAAGGGTTTAGGCTCAAGAACTGAGCTTTGTAGATGATGGTATGAGAAGATCAAGGATTGCCTGGGAAACAAAGAAATGAATCATAGAACAAATCAAACCAGCGTTCTCACTTGGGACACAAATGACCGGCTCAGTAGTCATATTATGGACACGCCATGTATAGACCTTGCACCATCGAGACGTCCATAATGCAGGAACGGTATAAAGAAGGAGAAGAAGAGAATGACTAATGGCAAGATGAAGGTGAATAGCAAGGTTACAATGATGATGAGTGCTTCACTGAAAGACCTAAAGGGTCAGATTGGTGACAGATCGTCCATATTTATACCAAGAGTGACATTGTTGGGATGGCACAATCATAAAAAAAGAAAATGGTATAATTCACAATAACCTGAGCCTCAGAGGCAGAAAGTCAGCTGACCCTCTTGCCCAGGGATTTGGCAACTATGGCCCTTTTACCATATGTGGAGTTCAACTCCCAGAATTCCTGAGCCAGCTAGCTCAGGAATTCTGAGACAGGCTGAATTCTGAGAATGGTTGGCTCAGGAATTCTGGGAGTTGAAATCCAGAGGTTGTAAAGGGGCCATAGTTGTTCACCCCTGCTCTTGCAGTTGGGGGTGGAAAAATAATGATCTGGAGACCATGTAAAGCCTACACAGCCTCCCTTGAGTGCCTACAGAATCCTCAGTGTGAATCTGTAAGACATTCAAGCCACATACAGCCCATTTTTGCATTTGAGGGGGGATTAAGTGGCAAAAGGGCATCTTGAGACTTGCAAATATTTCAGGCACTAGTTTACTCTGTGTAATCCCTAAACTCCCTCTCAAAATATAACACAGCCTTTCTACTCCTTTATAGACTGCAATCATCAATACCCTCAGCAGGTCTGATGCATTCCACAGGCTGTCAAAGCCTTGTGCCCTTGATAAAAAGGAATGGTAGCTAATTAACACTGTTGGGGAGAATAAAACACTCTGAGGGCACTGATGCAATGAGAGAAAACTTCTACCTGGCTCATAATTCATGCTAATATCATTATAAATGTTTCCAGAGAGATAGCCATAATGCTGTTTTGCAGCAAAAAAAGAGGAAAAGCTTTGTGTTCCCTTTAACACTGAATAAATTTATTACCGTGCATGCTTTCCTATATCAGGTTGAGGTTTTTTTCTTTCACTTTCTTGCTTTCTACTTTATCCCACTTTTTTTGTCATTATTTTCACCCATAACACGGACATCTTGGGTGCGGGGGTCAACGTCTGCAAGATGATGGATCATTCAAAAGCCATCCCTTTTTTGTAGATACATACAAAAGAGATGGGACTTCAATTTCCACCTTCATCTGTCATGTTTGACTACTTCCACCCTGGATGTCCTGTCCACAACAACAAAGTTCCCTCAGCTCAGTTCCAAAAAGAATAAATCAGAAAATAGCAGAATAACAAAAGAACAGAGTTGGAAAGGACCTTGAAGGTTTTCTAATCCAACCACCTGCTCATTCCTTTGTGTTTGCTTCGTTTTTTCTAAGTGAGTCTGAATTCCAGTGAGAAGTACAGAACAGAGCACTTTTAGGTTGACCTGTTCACCTTCCAAAACAATAAAAGTCAAAAAAATATGTGGTCTTTTTTTTTTTTTTTTACAAAAAAGCACCTCAGTTTTTCAGGTTCAAATTTTGTTCCGAATCAGGGAAGGCAAACTTTCTTTTTCTTAGAGCTCCATTCCCACAGACATAATTCTATATTGTTCTGGTCAGAGTTCCACCAAGTAGAGAATAGATCTAGAGTAGAGCTAACATCTACTTTTTTATATCCACGATGTCCTCCCCCTCCTTTTTTACATTCTCTTTTTTTTCCCTCTCTCTGTTTCTCCACATCAACTTCCACAAGTTTACTAGAGATCTGAATTTATCAATCATAACTGGGGTTGAGATTAGACTACCATATTTTAAATGAAACCAAAGTTTAGATCTGGTTTTATAGTTCCACACTGCCTATTCTGCACAGGTTAATCTAACCCTAAGAAAATAACTGGGGAAAGTGTGGTCATGAAACAATCAATTGTTTATTCAAACAAAGACAGAATTATGTGGCAAGTATCATTAATGACAAATCAACATATTGTATTCCGATTCCAAAAGAAGATCCTTCTAGAGAGAGACAAATTTATTGGTCATGGTTTCTTGTTAATGAAATTAATCTGTTGAGTTAGTTGGAGGCCTACTGACTTTACCAACAGAATTTGTCTCCTGCAGGAACACAAATAAAACAGCATGGATAAATTCAGGTTCAAGATTGTTGTAAGATATTCTAGAAAGCTGATTTATTTATTTGCTTATTTTTCTTTTAAAGTCAATCAAGTTGCACAAAACTGGTAATTCCGTTAATAATCTGAAGTTAAAGTGAGTGGATATTCAGGACAATATGGGTATATATTAAGGTGACCAGACGTCCCGCTTTTGGCGGGACAGTCCCGCTTTTTTAAAATTTGTCCCGCGTCCCGCG
>JANHJO010005783.1:159108-171128 GCA_032468235.1 Pseudoxyrhopus heterurus | reverse complement strand
ATGAAATTAAAGTTGAGAAATTAGAGAGAGGAGGAGAACTATGCAAATGCTGTTCGATAGACTTCCAAAGATAAATATGCAATCCAGCTAGAAAGCTGCGAGAGAGAGCCATCTCGAATGGGAAAAATGGTTGGGAGAAAAAGGACAATGCACCGTTCCTCCATAGGCTGCTAAAGTGAATTTCCTTCCAAAATGTATTTAATTCATCTTCATTTTAAATGTCCTAGCAGCTCTTGGTATTTTCATAAATACACATGAAGCAAGTATAGTATAACAAGAATCTATGACCAATGGAAAAACTATTACATAGGAATGTGAAGATTATGGGTGATGGCCTCCAGATGAAGCACTTGTGGATGTGTATTGCTAATTGAGTTGAGGCTGGCTTTCTTTGATTAACATACAACGTGCTGACTGAGCTTTTTTGCCTACACAGAAGCAGTATTACTGAGTGAAGTGAAGCAGCTGCTCCACTGCATTGCATAGAAGCGGGTTACCTCTTTGCTTTGTGGAATAGTTTCAAAGAAATGCTACACTTGAATCAACAAAGTAGGAATTCCTTCAAAGATCTGGAAGTTCCTTCTGATTTGCATTGTACTTGACTCAGAGCAGGAAGGATATGAGTATGAGAGGCACATACTTAGGTAACGTTCTTAGAGCTACATTCTAAATCTACACTGCAGGGAATATTTCATTCTCTGGGTGAGAAAGGATGTAACTACTTCATAAATAAAATCCTTCCTATAAAAAAATAGGTTGGAAAGAGGATTCTAGATTCATTTTTTTTTCAAAATCCCCTAATCTATCATTATATACAATTTGTAAGAGAAGATAGTAAATACTATATATTGTTCAATTGGGCAATTTATTTGCAGAAATGTTTATTTTAAAATTGCTTGACATAGCAGTGAATAGAAGAAAGCTGCTGAGCCATATGTTTGCTATTGCAATTATAAAAGCTACCAAAGGTTATTCCTGATGATAAAATATATGAAATATAAAACCTGAATTACTTAATTATTGATAATTTTTCAGCCTTGCAAGGCAGCCCAGACAAGAAGCACACCTAGAGTATTAAGTCTATCTGTATTGTAAGATTAATGGAACGTAAATCTCTTCCTTCCCTTCCACTTTTAGTCCAAGACACTAGAGGTGGTTCCTTTGAGACTTTTGCCATCGCCCCCATTTCTTTTGCATGCTCAGTTGATTTTTGTCCAATCTGCAGCTCTTCCTCCTGTCTCCCAAAGTCATTTCCACAAACCATTAGAATAAGATGGAGAAAAACTGAAAAGAGTACAGTTCCTTAACTACAATACTTTTTGTACAACCACTTTGTTTTTACAGATTCAGTTCTTTCAATAGCTTCGTCTTCATTATAAGATTCCTGAGGAAAATAAATCACGTTTTCTGGTATACCTGTTAGTCTTAACATAGATTATATTCTGCCATGATCTACATGATGAAAGGTTTTGACTGTTATTATATAAATCTCCTTTTATTCTCTTCCTTTTTTGTTATCCATTTTATATTAGTTACCTGACTCTTTGTCTTTTCAGAAATCTCCCTGTTCCTCTGGCTTGTCTTTCTACATGTATGGCTTTATCAATCTTTGTAACAGGAATTTCTTGTTAAACAAATATTTTCTGGTTTAAGAAATTAATTTTTCTATTTGCACCACTTTTTTCAGTATAAGTACGTATACTGATTTTTTTTCCAATTTCTAGCCATATAGTCTTGTTCCATATTTGTAGACAAATAGCTGGTAGCACTTTATGAGACTTTTCATAAATATCCTATAATACTTCAGTAACTTTAAATCATTTGGAAACAGGGTTCTTAGAGCTATGTGCCAAAAATGGACATGCTTTTATTTTTTTAACAACTGTTTTAGGAAATAAATTTTCAAGTGTACAGTTTTCTTTGTACTGTAGATCTCTATGATACAATTTGATATCTCATTTCTTTTTCCCCACAACTGTAATCAATACTTTTAAGGAATAGTCGAAGCTTACTTTAATTTCACAAATAGATGCTTATATTCCTCAGTGTCTATTAGGATAGAAGGATCCTAAGAAGTATACTTGGAAAATGGATTCTGGGAATCACTGAAGGTTCAAGCTGCTGGCAAACAAAAACTAAACAATAGCAAAATTACAAATGCCTTCAAGAATATAAAGGCAGTCAGCTTTCAAAAAACATTATTCTGATTAGGTGTTTACCCACTGTTTCCCAGTTGTGATAAGCAGGAATTAATGATATTGTCATTTTTAGCTTTGAAAATATAAAATGAAGTCATAATTAAGATGATAAATATGCAATGTCAGTCATATTCATGAATTTCTTGTTCACAGCTTTGATGTTGAAAATGGCCCTTCACCTGGTCGTAGCCCACTTGATCCTCAGGCTGGTTCTTCTTCAGGGCTTGTGCTCCACACCACATTTCCAGGGCATAGCCAACGTAGAGAGTCATTTCTTTATCGATCGGACAGTGACTATGACCTGTCACCAAAGACCATGTCACGGAATTCTTCTGTTCCAAGTGAACAGTAAGTAGATCTATTATATCCTAGAATTTCTACTGAGCAGACTGGAATTCTAGTTTCAACAGATCTGAAGGCAACAAATTGGAAAATGTTGATCTAGAATAATCCTGGGGCAACTTCTTAAAGGAAGAATTTTCTCAGAAAAGTGAAACCAGTTTGCAAGCAGATAATATCAGAAAATTATGTGTGTCTAATCATCATGTGGGTAGTTGTTGCTATCAGATCCATGAATATCATCATCAGACAAACAGCAGCAACCTCTTTCTAATAAAAAAATTGAGAAAACTCCATATCATCAGGTCTGAAGCGTAACAACAGAGAGAACAGAATATGCCGACTTGAAAAAGAAAAGAAAGATGTTTGTATATTCTCTGGAATCCAAGGGAACATTCCCCTTCTGCCTGCCAAAACCACAACCCAATAAAGAATGCGTTTTTAGTGATCATCAGGACTTGGGATAACAAGGAGTGGAATGACTCGAAAGCTGGAATTCTGGACAACTTAGAAACTAAGAATGTAGAACAATATTCTGTTGCACTCTAACTTCTGGAACAACAGTGGTAATGGTGGGCTTAAATAATCACAGTTTACATGAGGAACACCTGTTTATTTTTATTTCCTGCATACTTATTATCTAATTTTCCATATTGAAAATCCAGACAAATTGTCTGTATTTAAATAGCATTAAAAGCAGGGTATGTCAACAAAATCCAGGAAATCCAAAGCTGGCCTTTTCTCATAATGTTATGCCCTTTTTCCGACTGAGAGTTAGTATATAAACCTAACTGGAATTTCCTATTTATTGTCTTATGTTACAAGAAGAAAATGATAATTTCTGTTTGGATTATTTCATTTCTTTGGACATACGTTCTGATTAGAGAACCATTTAAATTAGCAGTAATTTATAGCCAAATAAAATAGAAAACTACCACAGTGGTAAAAAAAAAAAAAGGTTTTTAACAAGGCTGTTGTTATTCCAAAAGTTTGTTGATTACTGTGTCTGCTCATTTTGTACTGCACTCATTATAATTCTTAGAGCAATATCATCAATGTGTGATTCAGTTAGGTGTTTTAATATTCAGTGGCTTGTTATACAGATTAATATTGGTATGAACTGAGAGGGATAACTTGCCTAAGGTCACCCAGCTGGCCTATGTGCCTATGGGGAGTTTGAACCTTGGTTTAGAGTATCACTTTATTATAATAATATAATTTTTAAAAAGTAAGAAATATCATTTCAAATCAGCAGCAACATATATTAAAATGATTCACTGGACTCACTTTGTAATTAAACAGGACATTTAGACAGACAATATTTCAATATCGAAGGCAAACAATTCCAAAACTTCATGATTTATTTGATAAACAATTTATCCATACATTTTACATACTAGTACTATGCATGCTTAAAAACAATTTGCAAGGAGTACTTTAAAATGCACAGAAATTGCAACCTGTCAGGCCCAAAACCAAGAATGACATGTGGCAATTCTTCCAAGCTGAGTTCTTTATTGCTGTAGACAAAATCTTGCCAAACTCTACTATCTGCATCTACAATATAGTCTGTAAACTATGAGGGAGGTGCTGTTTCACCCACTTTCTCTCACACATAATATCTGGGCTAAGGTGAGTTGCCTCTTCCTTCTGTGGAAATCACCCCTTCCTCCTGGGAATCAAGCTCCTCACTACATTTCATCAAAGAACCCAGCATCTCTTTAAACCAGCCATGTCTTTTTCAGGCCTCATAGAAACTTGAATAAAGACATGGCTGCTTTAAGGACCCACTTGAAAGAGGCAGCTGCTAAAATCAATCAGTTCATTAAAGCAGCAATGGCTTTTCATGTGGAAAGCTGAAAAAAAGATGCCTACATAAAAGAGGTACTGAATGCCTGTTATCATACTTTCTGAGGTATCTCTTAAAATCATTTTTAAAATGTGCATTGATCTACTAAAATGCATAAAATGCTGAATATTTTTCTTTCTATTTTTAAATAGAAAGGCATCTCTGGCCTGTACACTGAAAGTTGCCATTTCTAATACATATGCTATGGAAAAATGTATATATAGGATCATGTGAAGAAACTCTTTTGAATCAATTATAAAAATAAAAAGTCAGAGTGCAAAAGGTAGAATCCTGAACAACTCGAACTCTGGAGAGAAAAAACTATACAGCAATAAAGGACCTCATTTCCCATTCTAATTTAAAATCACTATTCACAAGTTTGGTTGTATATCTTTATAATCTTAATTTGTGCATGGACATGAAACTTACAGCCATTAAACTTAAAATTAGTCAAAGTTTTAGAACAAGATGAATAGATATTGTGATGTTTCTTAGTTATTCAGTTATTTTTCAAAATCTTCTAAAACATATGCTCCTTTTGTTTTCATTTTTTATTAGACATGGAGATGACCTGATAGTGACACCATTTGCACAGGTATGTTCCAAATATTGTAATAGTTTCTACCACTACCACGATTGAATTAAAACATTTGAGAACCAAACTGAACATGTAAATACTGTTTGTTGTTTCACTTAGACCTGGCTTCAGGATCCCTACACTCATCACACCTGCCCACATTGTGCTATTCAGTTCCCCTAGGCACATTAGACCTCAAAGTCTTTAAATTCTCCATTCATTCTCTAAAACCCTTTTGAAAACTTATCTGATAAACTGTTACAGTTGCTTTATGCCTTTAATGGCAACAAATTCAGTTGTCAGATTGTCTCATAATGTCACAAGGAAAGATCTGGTAAAAAGCATTCAAAATATTCAAAAAGGCAATTTTCTTATGATCTCACACTAAAAGATCTGGAAATTCCTATTGCAATTTCCAAGTTCCATATTTACTAAAAATTAGCATTAAATTTATTTTTACTGACATCTGTGTAAATCTTTGCTTTCTTAATCTTGCCAGCTATGTTATGCTAAATTTACTTCCATTTTACTGCTCACAGTATGCTTTTCCTATAGAAGTGCTGTATTAAAAGCATAAATATGGCTTTAAATATTTTATTTAATTTACTTATTTGTAACTTACCTTTATTGTTTTTACAAATAACTCAGGGCGATGAACATATCCAACTCAACTTCTTCCTCCTATTTTCCCCATAACAACAACTTTATGAAGTGAATTGACTGAGAGAGGGACTGGCCCAAAGTCACCCAGCTGGCTTTCATGCCTAAGGTGGGACTAGAACTCACAATCTTCCTGTATCTAGCCTGGTGCCTTAACCACTAAAGCAAACTAGCCCTCTTTATCTCTTTAATGTGACTAATATTCCCAATAACAATGCACAATTTATAAATGCCAGACTTGAAAATAGAAAAACTAATTTATTTCAGAAGAAAAAAATACAAGCAATAGATTATTTTTGTGATGTTGCCAAAGCAATAAAGTTTCTTTGTGTTTTGTGGCATTGCTGTTCTTTTCAAGATTTCAGTAATTCCAGGGCCTATAGCCCTGTTTTAACTGTTAAGCTATTAACAACTTTTTATAGTCACACAATACACTTTTATTCTCTTTTCCAATTAGTCTATTGTATACCTTCAAACTATTATTGGTAATAAATAGACCATATTTTTAAATTTTCAAATGTATGAATAAAAAATTCAGTTAAATGTGTATTATATAAATCTGGGCTGCAAAAAATCTATACGGCCATTAGGTGGAAGCAAAGAATTAGAATTTTTATTATCTCTTTGCTGCCATCTGGTGATTTTCCAGATTTTTGCAATCTAGATCTAGTATAACAGATATATGATGTGAGCTATAATATTGTTTAATCAATTTGAATAATGTAAGTCCTTGTTATTTTATGGCTTTAAACATAATTTTAAAAACTGAAACCAATTTGTTTTAACAAAAATATTTTTGCTTAATTCTCTTCTGCTGACATTTGTGGGACTTCTAAGAACATCTGCATATTTATATAATTCTACATTTTGAGTTCTTCCAATGTTATGTTATGTTATTCAATGTACCCTTACATTTTAATAGGTCTTGGCAAGTTTGAGAAGTGTAAGAAATAATTTTACAATGCTGACTAATCTGCAGGGAACATCAAACAAGTAAGTTACTTCTTTTCATTTTTCTTTTTAATTGGCTGTTGTAATCATACCTTAAGGTTATAAAACTATGAATTATCTATTCAGAAGTAGGTCCTGTTTAAAATCAGTGGAAGTTACAATCCAAATATTCATTGGATTGAAATACAAGCTAATCCCCAAAACAGTTATTGTGAGTTTAGATTTGAATTGCAGAAAGATAATTATGGCTTTGGTCCTCATGTAGGAATGTCAATTTGGTTCATCATGACTTTTCATTTTTTTCTATTGTTAGCTTATTCTATCTCTTAGGTGCAACAACTTCTGTTTTCTTTAAAAAGACAAATTCTTAATGAAAAATCATATATTTTTCATTCACATTTTTTCTAATATATTTATTGTGTTTAAGGTGTATTTTAAAAATAGTTTTTTCCTAATATATTTTGTGGGTATATATACATACATACATACTGTACATACATACATACAATACATACATACCACTAACACGATTGAATTAAAACATTTGAGAACCAAACAGAACATGTAAATACTGTTTGCAGTTTCACTTAGACCTGGCTTCAGGATCCCTACACTCATCACACCTGCCCACATTGTGCTATTCAGTTCCCCTTAGGCACATCAGACCTCAAAGTCTTTAAATTCTCCGCTCATTATCTAAAACCCTTTCTGAAAACTTATCTGATAAACTGCTACAGTTGCTTTATGCCTTTAATGGCAGCATAATTCAGTTGTCAGATTATCTCATAATGTCACAAGGAAAGATCTGATAAAAGCATTCAAAATATTCAAAAAGACAACCTTCTTATGACCTCACAATAAAAGACCTAAAAATTTCTAGTTCAATTTTCAGGTTCTGTATGTACGGTATACACACACACACACACACACACACACACACACACTTCGCCCCTGTGAACAATTTTACCTAAAACACATATATTTATTAGCCGTTTGGTAAGAATTGTTCTGCAAAACTCTGAGAAATATGGGTATTAACAAAAAAACTGTTCAATGTTACCTGTTGAAAAATAATCAAATTGGGTGAATTAATATGAGCAAAATTCTCCACTTCTTTCCCTATTTTTGAAAATCACATTAAATTCAGTCTATCATATTGGAATGAATTATGAAAAAAAATATTAACTCTTCAATAATGATAACATTTGTACTGCAATTTTCACTATCTGTTAATTGGCAGATTTTGAAAATGCCCTGTCAATGGTCAAATATAACCGAAATTGTACAAACATCTGGTACAGCATTTCGGGAAGCCTGCTTAAGATTTACAGTTATCCTCATGTAACGTGACCCAATTTTACAGGATTTTTGCAGCAGTTGTAAAATGAACCACTGTGTTCATTAACTGAATCTGCAGTCAAAAAGCAAACGCCACAGTTGTAGGTACAAATTCATTCTTCTGAATGGGCATTTCCCCCAGAAAAATACTAATTGCAGTCACATGAAGGCAAAGTGGTTGCCAAGCACCTAAAATGTGGTCACATGATTGGGGGGAAGTTGGTGCGATGGCCAGGAGTACTCTATGGCCTGTAAAAGCACCTGTTCCAAGCCTGTCATAATTTTAAATGGAAGTATTTGTAAAATATTTATTACTTTTCATTGTCTATTGTCCAGATCCATTATTTAGGTGTCCGGTTTACTTAATGTTTATTTGAGGAAATAGGTTTTTTTCTTCCCTGTGGAATCTCATGCGGGCAAAATCAGAAGGATGATACTTACATGTTTAAAAGTAGTACCATTGGTTTGTGTTGACTGATCAGAGAACTCTAACGCAGATGCATTCATCCCCTCCACATTTCCTCTCAGTCATGAGAGCGTGCAGTATGATTTCACATAACATTCCTAAACAAGCAGTATGGAAGCCCTTGACACTGAATCTGGGTGACAGCTGCTTTTTGAGGCAAGCAGTTTGTAGGCATTGACTTGCCAGATGGATAGGCCAATGTTTGAATGTTCCTCCACATAAAAAGACCCACTTAGCTGTTTTAGACTGCACGCAGAAGCATTTCTCAACTTTAAGAGAGGTGGACTTCAATTCCTAGAATTCCCCCAGACAGTATTGCTGATTGTGGCTTTCCCGGAGTCAAAGTCCACACCTCTTATAATTGCCAAAGTTGAGAAACAGCAGGGATGAATCACCTCACTAGCAGCTGATGTTAAAGTTACACATGTTTACAAATTTAAATGGAAGATACTATGTGGCATATCCTCCATTCAAATTTGGTTTTAGCTGGAATCTCTAGCCTTCAGCTACCCATTACTCCTATAGAGTGAGTCCTTAATCTATGTTAATAGGGAAAAAACTGCATTGTATTCATGGACATCTCTGAATCCCAGTACAGCCATATAATAAACTTCAATTCATTCCTCTACAGGAGGTCTCCAGCAGCAAGTCAGCTACCCATCTCCAAAGTAAACATTCAAGGTATGTGTTCTGTTGGGAAAAAAATATTGCTTTGTTCAGTTACAGGACCTGTCCTGTACATTTGCAGCATCAAGCAGAGAAGTATCATTATACATTTTATAATGGATGTTTGCTGGTCGAGCATAGGTTACTCAAGCTGTTTTGTCATTAGTTGTGTTTTGCAACACAACTGAGTAGCAGAGATGAGAAAGAACCTTTGTGAGGAGAACCGAAACAGATGGTAAGATATGTGTGAAAAGAATGCATAGAAAAAGAGTGGTATAGAGGCAGACAGGAAGATGATGGAGGAAATGATTCATTGTGGAAATGCAAAGGGTTCATTGTTGAAGACTTTACAGTCAAGGGGACACAAAAAAACAATTGTGAGTAACCTTTCCATTTAACAAAGGGATGGATTTCATTGCTCAATATGCTCTTTACAAAAACAACATGCCTAACTATTAATGGTATGTGTCAACTGAAATGCAACAATTCTTCATGCATAAGCCTTCTAGGACCCTGCAACAATTCCAGGAATAAATCTTCCCTTTTTTGGTAATAATTTTATTAAAGATTATATTATAGAACTACATACACTTTACACAGAATAAAAAATATGAAAAAGAAAAAGAAAAATTGCATAAAAAAGAAGAAGAAACCTCCTCTTTCTGCCCCAGAAAGTGTAACCAAATGTAACTTATCACCATCTCTTAAAAAGAAAATAATCACCTCTTTATTCCTTACCCATCCATACTCTATACACAAATCTTTAAAACTTCTTCACTCCGTCTTAATCAGAAAAAGTCCGTTAAGGATGATCAGAAATGATAACATACTATTACAAAGTACATTAATAAACCCATTTTAAATCCTTCCTTTTTCTATTTAAACGAATTCCTCCATCTTATTTTTAAATAAACATTTTAAAGCATTGTCATACAATCCTAATAGAAAATGCATTAAACTTCATCATAAAGTTTAATAAAGATCTGATTTATTCTAACCCTGATCAAATAAGCCAATTTTATCTTCTTTTCTCTTTCTCCCAGCAATCTTTAATCCTCTCAAATAATATCTTAGTATCTGCTTTCTTTGCAAGCCCTCTTCATCTTTTCTCCCAGACTTATTAAGACTTCTATCAAGCCTTTTTGTAAATCCAATATAAAATCTTCACTGTTTGTCATATCTTCACTGTTATCATATCTTCACTGTTTGTCACAAAATTGTTAACAACTTCAATAAGTCCCTTTTGTAACTCCATTGGAAAGAAGTTATCCACACCACAATTGTGGTTTAGTATTTCTGTGTGTTTTGTATCTATGGAGGTTCTCAGTCATCCAGATCATGGTTGTCCCAAAGGTGCTTTTTCAAGAGGCAACTGGACTTTCTGGTTTTTCTTTGAAGACGTTTCTCTTCTCATCTAAGAAGCTTCTTGAACTCTGACTGGATGGTGGGGGGAATGGAAGTATTTATACTCCTTGCAAATAGCTGGTCATTTGCATCCATTTAGTGAGTCGTTGAGGCCACCTGGAGGTTTAACTGTGTCATCAGGGTCACCTGAGTGGTGCAAATGGGTGTGGAGCTTTTTTGGAACTGTTGAAAGGACTGTGTTGTAGATTGGAGATAGATGATGTCGTATCCGACCCCCTCTGTTGAGAGAGGGCTATTCAGTTTTGACATAGATGGCCTCTTTAACCCCTCTTTCAAACCAGAGATCTTCTCTGTCCAAAATATGGACTTTGCTGTCTTCAAATGTGTCTTTTAAATGCAGATGGACTGCTGAATCTAGTCCTGATGTGTTTGTTCTCCTATGTTGTGCCAATTGTTTATGAAATGGTGGTTTCATTTTCCCAATGTACAGATCTGCACATGGCTCACTGCACTGTACTGCATATATCACTTTGCTCACTTTCTGCCTGGGTGTTTTATCCTTGGGGTGGACACGCTTCTGCCCTCCCCACCATCCAGTCAGAGCTGAAGAAGCTTCTTCAATGAGAAGCGAAACGTCTTCAAACAAAAACCAGAAAGTCCAGTTGCCTCTTGAAAAAAAGCACCCTTGGGACAAGCATGACCTGGATGACTGAGAATCTCCATAGACATTTAGCGACATCCTTGTTTATGCATATCTGTGTTTCTTCTTGATGAAGCTGTTTTCCCTGCCCTTTGGGAAGTGAAAATAGATGCTATTTATTTGTACAACGAAGCGGGAAATCTGAAGTAACTTTTGCGTTTGTTTGTTTTAACATTTAATGACCAGAGATATTTACTCCCAGAAGAAACTCAAAAACCATTTAGGCAACCTGCTCAGAGTAACTTGCCTGAAGCCTTTGGCAACCCCACTGAGTACATTCTGAAAGTGTGTAAGTAGATCCATTCTTTGCCCTAGCATCTGTTTTCTGATTGTTCCTGCTTTGAGGCATGTAGCCCCTCTATATTTAAGCTGCAGATTGCTGGCAGGCAAAGATGTGTAGGGACACTTCTGAATACGTACCACTCCAGTGCTTGTGACTGGCCAGTACAGCTTCTGTTCCTTGATATCAATGGTAATAAATTCGACGTGGTCTAGATTACCCGTGAAGAGAGTTCTGATATCAGACCCATCCATGTTTGCGCTGGCAACCTTTGCTGGGATCCCACTATCTGTTCCTTGGTCTGTCCAATACAATTTCCTGCAACACATGTTAATTCGGCAATCAAAAAACAGGGAAAGTATGGTGAATTTATCATGCTCTTATTAATCAAAATGCGTGGGCATTGGGAGATTAATTCAAAGACTGCTGTTACATAAAGGTAAAGGTTCCCCTCGCACATACGTGCTAGTCGTTCCCAATTCTAGGAGGAGGTGCTCATCTCAGTTTCAAAGCCAAAGAGCCAGCGCTGTCCAAAGATGTCTCTATGGTCCCTATACCTTCCCACCAAGGATGGTCCCTATTTTTCTACTTGCATTTTTACATGCTTTCGAACTGCTAGGTTGGCAGAAGC
>JANHJO010005783.1:148999-159008 GCA_032468235.1 Pseudoxyrhopus heterurus | reverse complement strand
TACAATGTCAGCATATTGCCCCCAACAATCTGGGTTCTCATTTTACCGACCTCAGAAGGATAGAAGGCTGAGTCAACTTTGGAGCTGGTGGGATTCGATCAGCCAAACTGCTGATCTGCAGTACTGTGTTGTAACCACTTGAGCCACCACACCATCAATAAAATTTAAGTTCTGTTGGAATTTGGAGAAAATTGGTAATTAGGTAAATATATATTTTTCATTGTAATAAAAAAAGCCAGATGTAACTAGAATATTAGAATTTTAAAAAATGGTTTCTTCTATTACACAGATTTGGAAGGAAATAATATCCAAATTTAGTAAGCATAATTGATTTGGAAACAGGTGGCCACTAGAATTCTAGCCAGTATCCCTGAAGTTCAGAAAGACAGCTTCCATTCATTTTGAGAAATGGGTTGTGTTTTCTTTATTTCATCTGCATTAAGTAAAGAAAGACTAAAGTAAAATTAATTTTTGGCTGTATCTTCAATGTGTTCTACTTCTTTTCATTATTTCTGTAGTATTAAATGGATTTTTATTCAGCAAAAAGCGGGTACCTATTTAAGAGTCACTTGATACAATTGACTTTTTGAGCAGATATATTCCATTTGAAGTGTATTCATTTTCTATCAACCTGCAATTCTGTTGTGAGGGTATAGTATTAGTATAGTATGAAATAAACGTAACGCATTCTGGCATTAGAAAATGTTGATCATGCGCTGTTTTTCTAGAATCTCAAATATTACCTGAGTTAGTCATTGGTATTGGTTACGGAATATTATAATGCATATGAGTATTAATACATCACTACTTCGAAACTGCATAATTCATCTTCCCTTCTCTAATGCCTCCTGTTCTTTGGTTTTCTTTATTTTTAGAAGAATACAAATGGTTCTGTGCTTTGTTGCAACATCAGATTTCTTGCCCCTTTTTGTCTCTGCTTTCTTTTAAAGTGGAAACTAGTTTTCAGATATCTGCCCCAACCCCAACAAAATTTCTCTAGAAAATGTAAGCTTGATCTAAACTACAGCAGCAGATGATAAATTAGATGTTTGGAAATATTTAATTGACACCACCACTTAGATGACTCACTCTGTACAGAGAAAGGAGTAAGTGAATTTGCTGACTAATGTGGTGACAAAATTCCCTTGTCTTGTATGCTAGATTAGATGCCTTGAATCTTGCCAAGGCTTAAACAGACTTAATGTACTGTACTTATACAGGTAGTCCTCAACTTATGACCACAATTGAGCCTCAAATAAGAGAGACATCTGTTAAGTGAATTTTGCCCCTTTTACAACCTTTCTTGCCTCAGTTGTTAACTGAATCACTGCAGCTGATAAGTTAGTAACCCAGTTGTTAAGTGAATATAGTTTCTCCATTTACTTTGCTTACCAGAAGGTCGCAAAAGGTGATCATATGATCTTGGAACACAGCAATGGTCATAAATACGAACCATTTGCCAAGCATCTGAATTTTGATGACATGAGCATGTGGATACTGCAGGTTATAACTGTGAAAAATGATCAAGTCTCTTTTTTCAGTGCCATTGTAACTTTGAACGGTCACTAAATGAACTGTTGTAAGTCGAGGACTACCTGTATTATCCCCTTGTTTCTACACAGACACACACACCACAATTTAAAAATTATACTTCAGAAACTAATAATTTACCAATGATTTTTTTCCCATATACTGTTTAGACTGCGGGTATGATCTTAGGTTTCTATTCCTAATTCAGAACTCCTCAGGGAAGCAGGTCTTATTCTAATATAAATGTTACCTTAAGGTAAGATGTGCAGCCTATAAATTTTATAAATAAATATATATAGATAAATATGTAGTCCTATAAAATATACAGTTTAAAGCAAACTTGTGCCATTGTAATGGGATTTTTGTGCAGTGGTCCATAAGTAGGCAAAGGAAGAAAGATTGGGACTATATGCATGAGGATGAAAGGAATCGAAGTACTGCTTGCATCTCTCATTAATACTGTCTCTTGGATAGAGCTGAAGTCAGTTGTCCCAGAAAGCAAAATTAAATCAGCAGCAAGAAAATACCTCATATGCTTATTTTTCTATTCGTCATTAGTACTAAGTGCTTTCAAAATTCAAAGCAGATAAGAACGGTATGATATTAAAGTTATATTTTCCTTCAAGAAACTTTTGTTTCTAACTGACCAAAGTGTTCCATTTGCATTTTTAAATTTTGCAATGCAATTGTCCTACACATATGAACTCAGAGATGAATTCCATTGCAAGCCTGATCTGATCCTTAGACACAACGGGGCAGTTGTCTCAAGCAAAACATTTTTAGTGTTATGAGTAGATACAAATTCTTCCATTTGTTATTGTGTGAATTTTACTGACAGGGAGACTTAGGAATTCTGATAATTACAGAATAATTAGATTGGCATTAGATTTGGTATAGCTGAGAGAGATGGAAAATGAGCAAATATCATTTCTCTTTTAGGCTGCCATATTTCTTTTGCCACCCTTGTTCCATTACGTTCAACTGGAAAATAGATCGTGGTCTAAATTATTTTGAAGAAAACTTCTGAGTTAGTGTATATCAAATCGCAGTTTTGAATAACAGTGATGATGAGTCTTTAGTTTCTACTCAGTCTTCCAGGAGCTTGTGGCATTCAGAACACTCTTTCCTCTACTTTTTCTCCAAAAGTGGTGTAGGTTGGACTGAGAGTGACTGGCTCAGAGTCACCCAGCGAGTTTCCATGGTTGAAGGTAGACTTCTTGGTCCTTAACAGCTCCAAATTGGCATAATTAATATTAAGCAATGTTATGCCTAACTGAACAGTACACATTGATTCAATGTCAATGCAACCTGAGTGATGCCTGAACATAAAATAACAAGTTGTAATAAGTGATCTTTTAAAATATTTCTCTGGTTATAATAATAAGGTTTAGTCCCAGCATGAAATGGAAAGAAAAAAATAGCCATCATATGCTGCTTAAATAGAAGTTTCAGTATTTGGCATACATTATATCTTATCTATTATATCTTATTAACTTGATGTGAATTGTTGTTCTTAAATCTTATAATTTTAGGAATAATATACTTTTTTTCCTAATTTGAAACACGATCCTTTATTATGTGCCATTTCTCCAGTATAGTGATTGAAATATATTTTGATGTAATATATGGAATGTGGTTTCCCATCTCTTAGTAACAAGGCTTGTGCTCCATTTACTACACTATTATACTTTTATTCATAGCAATGACACAGTAAATTAATGTATTCATTCTGTAATCATTTTCTTTGCTTTAAAAAACTGATTTATTTTCTGTAAGGAGACATGCAAGACTCCTAAAACTAAAAGAGAAAAATATGCAACCGACTTCATTCAACATTTTCAGTGTATGTTAAGGGAATATATCTGATTCTAAGAGTCAATTTAGCATGGCAAATAAATGGCATTCAGTCACCACTTTCTTAAACAATTATCTAGAATTACTTTTGCCCACAGAGAAATTCTGCCATTGAAGGACTACATTTTTAGAATTGAAAAAACTTCATTTTCACTGTCTTTATGAGACTGAGCCTTTTATTAATATTAACATTAATATTATGGGCACCATATTGTCAGTGTGGCTAAGAGAAATTTCTTGTCTATGCAATGAAATTGAGTTTGAAGCTAAACTATAGCCTTTTCCACTGCTATACCAGTTGCTGAACTAAATTTTCTTTAAGCATCTATTAAGTCTTATTGTAACATAGTATTCTTGCTTCATCCTTAAACCTGCAAGAGTAGAAAAATATTTCATATACAGACACTGGCACGCACGCGCACAAACACGCACACACACACTTCTAGTAATAACATCCTGTGGTGTTTTTTTAACTGCTGAAATTGTTCCCTTTTATTTTGTTTCAATTACAGACCATAGGAACACACAGAAATGTGTTCATTAATTTAAAAGGTCCTTGTGGGATAATAAAGGAAAGTATTGGACAAATAAACAAAAAGAGACTGTGGAAACATGAATTCTGCAATTGCATAATGAACAGTTGTTCCAAGTGAAGTACTGCGTGCTGTTAAGTTGAGCTGAGGTTAAGAAGGCCAGGTTGAAACCCTTGTGGTACTTTTTTGTGAATGGCTTCTCTGAATGACATCCAGCCACTATCTCTCAGTAAAGTTGTTCAGAGATTAGGGGTTGGGGGAGTTAGGATAAAATGGAATGGAAGATATTCATGTGTGTGTGTGTGTGTGTGTGTGTGTGTGTGTCTTTGCACATCCGGATGTATTTATTAATCCAAGTTGTTGAACTATTACATTTTGAAATTCAAAACAGGATGAAGTATTACACTCTTCCACAGTAGGTTCTTTTGAAGGTAGCTTTAAAAACAAACAAAATATTACACATTTGTCAAAACAAAAATATTTCTTGGTAGTGAATTATGTTTTACATTCAAATGGCATCAACCTAGGAGCCTTGGAAAGTGGCAAATCACTTGCATGAATACCGTCATGAAAAACTGCATCATTTGAAGGCATCTTCCTCCTCGTCGTCCTCGTCCTCGTCCTCCTCGTCCTCCTCCCCATATATATATGTATATATATGTATATGGGTGTGGGTGGGTGTGTATATATAATATTGTGTGTGTGTGTGTGTGTAAGTTCCAGCATAGCTCTGGAACGCCTTGAGCAATTTCAACCAAACTTGGTACACAGATGACTTACTCTCTGGAAACAAATACTGTAGGGGTAAGACACCCCTAACACCCTTCGGCGTGTGTGTTCTGACCCCTCAGGGTGTGTGTTCCGTGAAGATACAGCCTACAGCACAGTGGAGTTGCCATGGTAACAGCTTCACAATACTCCACAAGGCGGCATTTGTAACGGGGCCTGCCTTCACCACTATGAGACCAACATGACGTACATCACACAGAGACATTTCTTGACGCTTCTGGGGGCACAGGGAAAACATTTTTAACTAATTTAATTGTCGCCAAAATCAGGACTCAGGGAGAAGTTGGTCTTGCCATCACCTCTTCAGGAATTGCAGAGATGTTATTGCGGAGACGTTAATGGAAGGAGGGAGGACAGCCCATTCTATGATTATGTTGCCCCGTGATGTCACCATTCCTGCCTAATACAGGATTGGGATAAATAAATACCTGGGCAATGCCAGATTATCAGCTAGTAAATTAAATAATGGTGATCCTAAGAGCACCCCAAAATCACATGCTGTTCTAGGAAATGCAAACACATTTAGAATAGGTGTTCTCTCTATTTCTCCACCTGGGAACAATAAAAGCACAAAATTTCCACCTTGTTATATAGTTCATCTTCAATTTACCATCTTCATTCTCTCTGCTACTGTATTTTGATACCAGTTTACAATATGAATATCTCCTGATTCAAATATTACTGAGTGGTAAAACTGGATATCATCAACACATTGGTATCTGTAACTCCCTTTTCATTAGAGGAGAATAGTTCAACTACCAGAGTATAGAAACATGATCACCAAATACTACTATCTGAGATTGTCCATCCAGGAAGGAATGGCACCTATTTAATATTAATAGCATTACATTTCCAATCTGAAGACACAGCTATAGAAAACATCACAGCCCTTTAGAGACCAGACAGGATCACCAGAGTTTCCCTTGTGCAGGGAATCATTTGTCAGAGCAACCATGACTGACTTTGTTCCAAAACTTCATCTGAACCCGGACTGATAAGAGTCAAGGCAATCATTGTCCTTCAAATAGGTCTGCAGCTGCTCAGACACCAGGTTTTTTTTTTCAGTCACCTTGACAATACCGTTAGTATCTGGGTAGTAATTGGCATAAGATTCTCTGAACCTAGAAAATAATTACCCAGGAACAGGAAACTATTGCCTCTCCTAAGCTTGACAGCATAATTCCATCATAATCAATTATTTGTCCAGGTCATTTCATCTTGCTTAGTTGAACAAGCCAAAATGGGCAAGACAGGACAGTTACAAGACTCCTGTCCATGTCCTCAGACCTCAAAAACTGAAAATAAACCAATAGAATCAGAGCAGATGGTGCTTTGGATACCTCGTTATGCATTTTATCAAAAGCACTGTTCAAGTCAGCATGAAGATTTTATCATCAAAGTGTGTGACAAATCTTTCCCGTAAGGATTCCCATCCATTTTCTTCCCCATCATTATCCTTCCTTTCTTCCTTCTCCCCTTGTGCTGTATTATTCTTCTGGTTCGTTGCATTATGCAGGCATTATTTCTGCAGCATCTGCAATGAAAACATGTCTCACAGACGCTAGATGAAATACAGAACATTCTGCTGCATTGCTGTAATGAAAGAGCTGTATTTCTGAATTTCTTGTTAAGGAGGTGGCTGAATTTGGCAGTGGTAGAATATGTTGCCAGGCTATTATTTGTAATGTTAGATTGACAGACTTGAACCAAGGGTGGAATGTGGTTGTAGATCTTAAACACACACAGACACATGAACGTACAAGACATCTGTATCTCTAGCTAAATCTTAGCTCTAAATAATGAGACTAGACAAAACATGCCTGCAAATCCAGGTTCTTTGAAACATATTAAATGTAATTCTGACTTCATGCAGTATTAAGGAAACATGTTGCCTCCAGTAGCATTTAAAGAGAGTTGGAAAAAGCAAAGCTTCATAGAAAGCAGAATTATTATGACCCAAATGTTTTAGATAATGGGAAAAGAAAGGGAAGGAAAAATAAAATTTTCCCAGCCGAAATGGCCTTTTAGAGAACACCTTGTATTTTCAAGAGAAAGGTGGATTGCTAACTATTCTGTTCTAAATTCTGAACTACAGGTAGTCCTTGATTTACAGCAGTTCATTTCGTGACTGTTCAAAGTAACAACGACACTGAAAAAAGTGACTTAGGACCATTTTTCACACTTATGACCTTTTGGTCATATGATCAAAATTTGGATGCTTGGCAACTGGTTCATATTTATGACCGTTGCTGTGTCCCAGGGTTATATGGTCCCCTTTTGCAACCTTTTTTAAATGTTTTTTTTAAATTCATAAATATTTTGAATACAGTGCATATCATTTACAGAAAAAACAAAGTAAAAACATACAGAGATATTAACATATATACTGATAACAATACTAATAGTATAACAGAATAGTTTTCACTAGATTTCTCTTTGTATTATCTTATTTGTAGTTCCGTTGATTATATTAGCATATCTATAATTACAAAAACTCTTTGTATTTAATTCATACATAGCAGTAATCTTTCTTCACCTAATTTCCATCTCTTATCTCTAACCACTTGTAAAATCTATTCCATGTTAAGTAATATTCTGTGTCCTCTTTGTCCTTTATTTTTAATGTCAATCTATCCATCTCTGCACAGTCTAATATTTTCCAAATTATGTCCTCCTCTGATGGGGTGTTCTCATTTTTCCAATATTGTGCAAATACCATCCTTGCTGCTGTCAATACATGCAAAACTAAATATATAGTCCATTTGTCATAACCCTCTGGCAATCCACCCAACAAAAATATTTCTGGTTTCATATCTATATGTTGCCTAATCATCTTTTCCAGCCATGTATGTATTTTCGTCCAATATTTCCTTGCTTTCATACAAGTCCACCACATATGATAATAGGTACCTAGGGTCTGATTAAACTTCCAACATTTGGCAAACATATTGCTAAACATTTTTGCCAACCTTGCTGGTGGCAAATGCCACCTATAAAACATTTTATAGAGGTTTGCTTTATATGCAGTAGCCATTGTCAGTTTATAGTTCCTCTCTCAAAGTTTTTGCCATTTATCTAATTCTATAGTATAACCAGTTTTTTGTCCATACAATCATTGTTCCTTTGACTTGTTCCTCTTCCATTTTATAACATACATACATATATATACATATCTATACATATCTATATCTATATATATATATCAGTTTTTCATCTGTCTCTAATAATATCTTATCAAGTGTTGTGGGTTCTTTATAGAAACCCCATGTTTTTGCATCTTTCTCCTATCTTGCTTGTATTTGCAAATGTGGCCACCATGCTAAGCCCACCCCTTGATTTTGTAGTTGTTGTCTGGTTTTAAGTTCACCATTCTCATTTAAAATGTCTTTATAGAATACATTTTTTTTCCAAATTAATAAGGTTTGGATGTATCAATGCTTCCATTGTGGAGAGCCAGACTGGTATTTTCATGTAATTTTGTAATTTCATTTTTTCCCATACCTGAAGCATTCCTCACATAATGTCTTTGAAAATATCTATGTATCATACTCCTTCCATACCATAAAAATGCATGCCATTTTAATTGGAGAGCATATCCCTCCAATAATAATAATCTTCTATGTTTCAAGTTTATCCATTATTTTACCCATGTAAATACAGATGCCTGATAGTATAGCTCCCAATCCAGTAATCCAAAACCCCCATTGCTTTTAGATTCCTGTAACATTTTCAATTTTATTCTTGCTTTTTTCCCTTGCCAAATATGCAACCTTTTGACAAGCAAAAGCAATGGGGAAGCCAGATTCACTGAACAACTATGTTACTAACTTATCAATTGCAGTGATGGGGCAAAACTCTCTTAACAAATTTTGGACTCAATTGTGGTTGTAAGTCAAGGCTCAAGGGACTATCTGTAAATGAAAGGAGAAATTGTTCAAGCTTTTTTTTTTTTTTGCTTTAGCAGCAGAATAGATAGAACTCTCGAGGGAATGGATAAGAATAATGTGGATATTTAACTGAACTATCCAATTAATTAGGAATTCACCAACCCATGTTTGAATCACCAGTCCTACAGATTCTCCAAAAGGAAAGCTTCCTTCCTTGTTCTCTGTCTCTTCCCTCAAACTCTCCTGACAATACTTCTGATATTGCTTAAAAAACAAACACTAAGTCTTTGGGCAGTTAAATAAATTATTAAAGCCAACCTTACATTGTTTGACTCTCTAGGGAATCCTCTCTAAAGGTCTATAGACGTGGCACCAGGAGGTTTTTGAACTTTGCCTCCAATTTTCAGATTTTTTTGCCTTACCCTTCTTTAAACAATTTGCTACATAGGAAAGGATTATGTGCTATATTTATCTGTTTCCCCTGAAGAATCTGAGGTGATTCTTTTTTGTTCCAGGAGAACTGGAAATTCACTCTGCTTTTTATTATTTATTATGTGCTTTGTTTCTCAGTGGTGATGTCTGCAGTAAAAGATGGAAATTTACTGATGGCATAAAATAAGGGTTACCAACATCTGGGCTGTGGTCCACTAGAAGCCATGGCTTGTTTGGAACTGAGCAATGCAAGTGGTGGGTGAATGAGCATGCATGTGTGTGCAGCTCCATTTGCACAACTGGCAGGCGCTCACAACTCCATTTGCACAACAAGCAAGCAGTCACGCTTATGGGTACAGCTCCATTTGCACAACCAGTGCCTACACACACCCAACACTCACACAAGTGGACTTGCATGTGCTTATGCAGGTGCCTGCCACTCACACAAAACCATCCTGTCCCCCCTCCCAACCGGTCCCCTAAACCAGAAAGGTTGGAGACCCCTGGCATAAAATAAAGGTAATATTTAAAGTGAGTTCATATGGAAAATTTAAAAAAATCACAAGACAAAAAAAAATACAATGACCACAAAATTTTGTCTAAGAATAGAAACTAATCATATTACTGAATCGCTCTTAGTGCAGCTTCATTGTTTTTAACTGATGTACAATGTACAACAAATTCCCAAGATGTAGGAGACTTCCTGTCTCATTGTAAAATGCTAGGATTGCCCAGTTTCTAAAAAGGTGACACTGCACTATCTTAGAGAGCATCTACAATGATCTGATTGTCATGCCCCAGCATATAACTTTTATATACTGTTGTTGCTCTCTAGCCCCATCTACTGGCTGGAGAGGCAAATACCAAGTATACCCATTTATCCATCATCCCACACTCTCAAACCAAGTGCACGCTGGGAAGCCAGACTCCATTTCCTTTAGCATTTGGAGAAGGCAGAAGCACAAAGAAGAATCCATCTTAATC
>JANHJO010005783.1:119503-132366 GCA_032468235.1 Pseudoxyrhopus heterurus | reverse complement strand
ATTTTACAGGGCTAAGGAGTGGGGAGGGAATGGGGATTTTGCAGTATCCTTCCCCTGCCATGCCTACCAAGCCACCCCCAACCAAGCCACGCCCACCAAGCCATGTCCACAGAACCAGTAGTAAAAAAAATTGAATCCCACCACTGCCTGTTTCCCAGAGCACACTCACTATCAAACAAGAAAAAATAGTGAAAACTGAAGGACCCAAGATGCCCCACGAAAATAACATTAAGAGTGTGGATGAAGATGATTACTACAAATGCCTTGGTATCCTTCAAGCTGACAATATCAAGCACACTGAAGTCAAGAAAAAGATTAGAGGTAAATACATCAAGAGAGTGAAGAATTTAAAGTTCAGACTCAATGGAAGAAATATCATCAAGGCAATCAACACCTGGGCAATTCCAGTCATTAGATACACAGCAGGAATTGTGAACTGGACTCAAGCAGAACCCTTCATCCTTGCAGCAACATTGACAGACTCTACCTACCAAGGCAAATAGGTGGGCATGGAATGTTGCAAGTACATCAGGTGATTGAAGAAGGAAAAAAGCTTTGGAAGAATATCTGAAGGACAATGAAGAAGATGCACTGAAGTTATTATACCAGAAAGGCTTACTAACTACTGGAGAGACCAAACTGGCCTACAAGACAGACCAAATGAACAACAGAATGGAGGCATGGGAAGACAAAGCACCACATGGCCAGTACATTAAAAAAAATATCAGGGAAAGCAGATAATAACAAGACCTGGCAATGGCTAAGAGCAGGAAAGTTAAAGAAAAAGATTGAGGGACTAATTCTGGCTCCACAAAACCAAGTCTTAAGGACAAATGCATACAAGGCCAGAATTGAGAAGACAGCAACAAACAGTAAGGGCCGCCTATGCAAAGAAGCTGAGGAAACATTTGACCACCTGATAAGCTGCTGCAAGAAGATTGCACAGACTGACTACAAGACTCCACCATTATAGAAAACCTGAGGAACCAGGCTGAGAACAAATCACCCTGGAGAAATTTATCTAGGTCAGGGGTATCAAACTCGCGGTGTCACAGCAGCGTCATGTGATGTATTGGGACTTTTTTTCCCTTCGCTAAACCGGGCAGGGGTGGAGCCAGCACGTGACGCATCCAGCCCAAGGGCCATGACTTTGAAACCCCTGATCTAGGTGTTGCCAAGAGTTTATGCTGACTTGATGGCACATTGTGACCATCATCATGAATAGGACGCTTAAGTTCATTTGTGTGGGTGAGTCTCAGGTATTCTATATTTTTTTAAAATTATATTAAATAAAAGTTTTTCATTTCGCTTGTTGGATTCAGTAAGTTCTATATAAGCTATTGCTTTACACCCAGAGTTTGATCACTGAAACTCCTTATTCAGACATCATAAGAAACCAACTCTTTTTATTGCACCTTAAGCTTTATCTTACTTAGTTTTACTTCAACCAGTAAAGGGGGATGGATGCTTTCTCATAATAAGCCCCATAAGCTGCTCCAATATTTATTTTTTTCTATTACTTACTGATTTTTACATTCATTTCAACATGGGATACAGATGGGACCTCCCTGCTGTTTAAGTGAGATTCCCCCTTTAATGATGATACACTAAAACTGCTGCCAACAATCTCAATCAAGAGCTCAGCACAGCAAAAACATTCATATATCAAATAGGTAGAGGTCAAGTTAAAACTTTTTCTTTCATTGTTGACCAAAGATTTGCATAATTATTGGTCTGAAGTTGATTTGACCCAAGTGTGGTCAATATGGCTTCAGGTTAAAAAAAAGTGTGCTTTCATAGGGTTGGGATCATAAAATTGGATCAGGAACTAAGTCCTTACTATAATAGATTTTTTTTTTAAATAGTCTTTATTAACTTTTACAAATAAAATACATGCAACAAAATTCAAAACAAACGAAACAAGACATCAACACAAAAGACTAGACACCAAATATAAACAAACTACAATAAAAATAACCATCAATCTACTATAATAGATTTTTGATAATACATTTCTGTTGAGTGTGAAACCGCTACAATAAAAAAAAAAAATCTTGGATAAGCATGTCCCTGGTTTTGTAAGAGGTGGTTTCTCAGATTTGCCAAATTTCCTCTTGCTCAATTTATAAGGAATGTTTAAGCGAAATAGCCCAGGTTTAAAAGAACATCCTCTTTTCCAGACTAAGATGTCTAATATTTTCAGGAAACACTACTGGACTTTAACTTTACTTTCCCAGAATGCATACTTTGTGATTGCAGTAAGAGTGAACAGTAATTTACCTCAGACCAGGAGCATCTTTGTTGTCCTTTCCAGGCTTTTCGCCTGCACATAGTTGATTAGCTATCAGATTGAAAAGAAAGTAGTAAAGTTGAGAGTACATTGGTTAGTATCAATTTTTTTATTACAAGAGAACAGGTGAAGAAGAACCTGGACTAAGAATGGGGAGACCCAGGTTCAAGTCCATTCTTATCTCTGAAACTCCTTAAGTTATTTAGGGACAATCATTCTCTCTCAGCCTAACCTAATTCACAAAGTTCTGGGGATATAATAGAGACCCCATATAAATTACCTTCTGCTCTTGGATGAAGAGCAAGTTACAAATCCAGCAAATTTGCAAAATAAACTTATTAAAAAACATACTAAAAGAGTTGCAAATATTACCAACCAAACCTGCTAAAAACAGTGATCACAATCATATGAATTCAGCCAAATATACTTATAACCCTCCTGGAGACCCTAATAGTAATTAGAGGGATCTGGTAATAAAACTGAGCTTCACAGACATGGCCAGTTCTAAAGTTAAGACTACAACTTTAGAATATATTTTGAAAAATTCTGTTTCAAAAGGAAAGAACAACTGACAGAAAGAATAAATGTTTTGGAAACCCCTTCTAGAAATTCAGTCTAAAATTTCTGTGTGACTTTGGCATGAACAAAATGGAAATTTAACAATTTAAGAAAAGCCATACTTTCTATTTGTTTCCCATTAGATACTTCAAAAATGTAATGAACTAAACTTTAATTAACCAGGGGGAGGGCAGTTTGTAGCATTTATGAAAATACTCTGAAACAGATTAAATTTAAACAAGTTTAGCAACTTGAACACATTTATTTTGAATTATTTCTGCATTTCTTTTTTTTTCCAGAAAAATCTGAATCTGTTTTCTAACAGGAAAAAAAAAAGATGAGTTACACTGATGGCCTAATCTTCCTAGATGATATTTTAAATGTCTTATAAAAATGTCATCACTTTAATAGTAGAAATGGTGAGATGAGTAATGTTTAAGTGGAGGGGGGGGGAACCTTTGCTTTTCCTCTGCTGTTCTGTGAGTGCACACATATGCAGATGAGCCTGTCAGAGAGTATCCCTCCTCCTACACCACTTTGTAGAGGAAGTTTGTTGATATATTACTGAAACTGATTCTTCAAAGCCTGCAAGGAAGGACAAAAAAGAAAGCAAGGAACACTCCCACACACACACACATACACAAAACCACAACGACCATTCAAAAGCTTGGACGTGCATTGATTTGTTCTACTAGAGAGTGGAACAGCAGCCTGAAGAACTCATGATGAAAGAGCACTGTAGTCCCTACAGCAGTGCCGGACCAAGTCGGATCAGCAATTCCACCATGGAAAGCCTGCCGTCACTCAAGCCTAACTACATGTCTGTGTGTTTGTTTGCAGAAGAATCTTATCAAAAATTAGCAATGGAAACTTTGGAGGAATTGGACTGGTGTTTAGACCAACTTGAAACTATTCAGACCTATCGATCTGTTAGTGAGATGGCATCCAATAAGGTAAGAGAGAAAAATTACATGCAAACACATGTGTATTTTAAGAACAAAGTGAAAAGTTATGAATTTTTCTGCCTTCCCTTGCAAGGTCAGGTTGCTGACCTATTGTAAAAAATTTAAGCAATATAAATGAATGAGTCCAAATTTTCAAAATCCTTACCAGAATGCTATTGTAATTAATCAAGTTTTGCTACTTTTAATGTTATAGAATTAAATACAACATGTGCTATTATTAATAAAAAGCAATTTAGAAAGCTGGAAAACAAATTCTAGCATATAACTGTAATGCCAAAAGTAATTCTAAAAATATTTTAACATTATTTCTAGAATGTATACCAGCAGTAGCAATCATCAGCAAATCAACTGAAAAGAATGATGTAGATAAAAAGTACAACTATCCTTATGAAACTTTTCCTAGTTTTTTCCCCCTTCAATAAATGAAATTGCTTATAATGACAATCTTTAGTTACCATGGATTGTATACGTGGGGTTTGTTTTTAGTTATATATTTTATGTATATTTTTGCATATGGTAGCAATTCATATAAAATACTGCATTAGTGGGAATATTTCTAAACTGTGTAAGAAGGTATAATGAGAAGTTGATTTTTAGACTTGAATTATCTAAAATATTTTATTCTTATTATATTTTAGTATTGTATATGTGTTTCCATTCTAAAGTGTTTTTTTTCTAAAGACAAATACACTTGCCTCTCTTCTATGTATTTAATATCTAAGAGTTGTATATTATTTAAAATTGACTCCTTAGTTGGCTAGCAGCCAAACGTTTGGGTAACAAAAGGCCAATGTATTCCCTGATGGCATGGGTATCACCTCAACTATAATCTCAGGCATTTTTGAGAGAAAACATGGTTTGTGTCTGACTGAAGAACTTAATAAATTTTTGTCCAGTGTTAAAGAAGACTTCACACTGTTTGATCAGTGAACAACATGTATAACTTTCTTCAGAGGCTTTCAACTCCCAATTTACTTAGAACTGTACTGCTAACTCTCTTTTATCAGTCTCATCCAAAGTGTGCATTTATATATAAGTATAGTCTAGAAGTCATTTACAATGGCCATTATAGGATAGTCACTAGGCTGGAGCCTTGTGTAGATACTTTGCAGTTTGTTTCTATTATTAAGTAAAGAATAATCAACTTCAATGTGATGGAGATGATACAACTGTTCTCCATATGGAAAATACTATCAATTTTTGAGTACAAATAAAATTAAAAATAGATTTGTTTAAAAAAAACCCATATAAATAAAATTGCATAGTCCCAATTTTACTTCTCCTACATATATACTGTATATGAAACGAGATTACATGGCCCTTCTCATTTTGTCTCTACTTTGTCATATTTATTCTGTGTTGCAATTTTTGAAAAACCATTTGAAAATTTAATGCTTACAGCTGAAAATAAAGAGCAAATTGAACTTTTCAGAACCTAAGAAGCCTTTTGAAATATGCTGAGTTATTGTCAAATTTCCCACATCTGTGAAGTATCTGAATAATCTGTCTTCCTTCCGTCAAAGACTTCTGCATAGAAATTTGCTAATTGCAAAACAATCAAATGTTTTGAAAACAGGATGTTTCTAGCTCCCCATAGTAAAGAACAGAAAACCAGAAGAGAAAGGAAGGCAAGTAGATGCTGCAGGATTCCAAGTGTGAGGGCTGTAAAAACAGTGACCTATCTTCCTGACCTCTGCTATTGCTAAGTTCCTGGCTCCGTGCCACTGAAGCCCAAACTACGTCATTTCAGAATGATAGTGGGCATGGCACAGCTGTTGTAAGTGTGACTCGAATTTCCTGTCTCCTTCCTGACAGACGTAGTTTTAAAAGTACAGCATTGCAAAAACAGGAGACAACAGAGGAAAGATTGGTTTTGAATCGCTTTTCAGAATTGCTTCCCAAAAGATGATTCTTGATATTAATAAAAGTCAAGAGATCTTACGTGAAAATATTCAGGGTTTTTTCTTTCTTTCAGTAAACAAGCTGGAAATGTTTAAGTAAAACAATTACTTAGAAATACGAGGAATTTATTCTCTGCTATTCAGGAGCAGAGAGATGCAGAGAAACTTTTAAATAAAAGAATTGTGAAGATGCAAAAAGCAAACACTCTCAGTAACCATTCCCTCATACAGCACGTCAATACATGTGGTTTGGCATATATGTTTTATTAAAATGATAAACAAATCTTTTCAGTTCTATTCAATCACATGATATCAATTAGAAATTTCCTGCTGCTAGCCCTACAGTTTCATGATGTTCTTCTGATGTGGTTTCTACACTGCCAAAGTTTGATTTCTGAATCCCATCCATATTTAGTCATCTATTACCATAGGTGTAGATCAAATAATAAGTTATTGTATTCATTGGGCAGATAAGTCTACTTTTGATATAACTGGGGTCTCTCTAAAAGCAGACAGAGATTGAGTGCATCCTCATGTTATAAGATAGGTATTTCTAGATAATTAGTAAGCATTAATCTATATGATCACTGTATTAAGAAATAATAATTGGTACTTGTGACTTGCAACTTTGTGATTATATAGCACATACTCTTAAATAGACAAAACAATGGACCAAATAATATTCTCAACATCTATCTGCTAGTATGAAGGGTTTATAATTCCATGTTTTAATATGACTTTATATACGACTGAGATTAGTGAATTTAAAATATGTTCCTGTTAAACATTTTTTGTTATAAAATTAGGACCTCAATTTGCCAGGACAGCGTATTTTTAGTTCTCCTGGACAATTATTTTTATAACGTTGAAAGCTTTAATATCAGTTTCCTTTTACTTAGGTAATTATATTGCATATTATGTTTATGACTGAAGAATTTACAAAGCTTCTTTTTCCACACTTGAGTCTAGCTATTTTATGTATGGCGTGACTGATGTATGGGGAGCACAGCAGTCACAGAATTGGACAGGCTGAGATTTTTAGAGTCACTCAAATGACCCCAAGGGAGATGCATCCTTCCATCACGTAGGCACTTTCTGAAATGTCTCATTATACCTCCTCTCCTTTGTTAGCAATGTCACATACTAGACCATTGTCCTCCTTATCTGTAAACTAAAATCTATTGATGTATACAAAACTTTCGCTACACTCCTTCTAAATGGTTTTCAGGCACATAGGACACTCACGTCTTGGTTTTAGGAGGCTAAATAAACTAAACATGAGTACTCTAATGTAAACTTTGGAGGTAATTCCTGGCTGTTTGCCCCTTGTCTATGTGCTTCATTGCACAATGTCCATATTGAGAAATGGGGGGGACCTGATGCAGGTCTGCCAAGACTGAATCTAGCTCACTTGGTACGTGATGTTTTGCTTAAGGTGTGCCAAGCTGTTCTTGCTTTTGAGTTTACTGTAATTTCCTTTGTTTAATCTGCATTACAAAATAGTCATACATCTCTAAAAGATTTACTTGGATTAACTACTGGCAGTCAACTAGAAAACCTACTACTTCCATTTTCTTTGTTTCTTAAAAGGGGGCTTTAACAGCTGTGAATCATAGAATTCTTTGGGATTCCCTTTTTGTTGATTGCCATTTGTCCTTAGGAACTGTGGCCTAAGCAAAGAAATGTTTCTAGAAAAGAAAAACTAATAAGCCATAAGAGTTGATTCAGAATTACCTACAGTTTTATAAAAAGCATAATAAACATGATAAATCTCAAGTGAACTTGAGCTAGAGAAATTTAATGCTTGCAAGTATAAAGGTGCTCAACATTCTTATTTAATTTAATTAATTTTAAATTTGATGTTACAACGTAAAGACTTATTTCATATTGAGTCTGAGAAACATTTAATGTGATAACCTCTGAACCTCATCACTTAGATTTCAGGTGGAATAAGAAAGCATGTTGTTTTTTATTCAAAGAAGTGAATTGTGCAAATATTTGGGTCTATTTGAGGTCATGTTTCTCAATCTCAGCATCTTTACAATGTGTAGTCTTTGATTCTCAGAAATCCCCAAACCAATCAGAAAAATACTGATTTAAGATACTGAACACAATCTAACAATTGCTATTGGTATGATTAAATGACTGCCTGCTACTAAAAAACAAACTAAGGAAGTGTCAGAAAAAGAATTGCTAATATTTCATTAGTTGCTTTGCTTGTAACCCACTCTGATATTTGCTGGATTCAGTAGTTATATATTGTATATTAAAGAAATAGAGCATTTTTATAGGATCGATAAACTTTGCTTTACTACTGTTATTTACTCATAGATGAATAGGTCCAAATGCTTTTATTACTGGGCTTTATTCTTTATGGATAAAGATCTTAGATCTCATCCAACTATCCTTTCAATTTACTGGTTTTGTCCTTTAAAGGGCTTTACCCTTTTTGTCACTGGATACTTTTTGGAATATTCTTTTAATGTGTCATTTACCATAATGAAACTCCCCTAACCTCATTTCACAGTAACCACTGTTCACTTTAATATCTTAAAATGTGGGTGATGGAGGAGTTTCATCACTGTGAAATAATGGTTACCTGATAAAATGTATACATAGCCTACAAGTTGCTAGTTGGCTATTTTAAGCTGTTTTCTAAAAGACAGAACAACCACTAAACATGTCTTTGAAATAGGATGCAGAAAGATCAGATTGTGTCATAAAATTTCCTCCAGCCAACCAAACTCAGGGTTTCTATCAAAGGGTGTTGTAAATTAGCAAAATAAACATGGGAAAGCATAGTCAAGAAAGTCAGAATGCTGAAGCTTCTGGAATGGATATGGTTGAATAAATTACCCTATATACTCGAGTATAAGCCGACCCGAATATAAGCTGAGGTACCTAATTTTACCTACGAAAACTGGAAACATAGTGACTTGAGTATAAGCCTAGGGTGGGAAATGCAGGAGCTACTGGTAAGTTTCAATAATCAAAATAAATACCAATAAAATTCCAGTGGGAACGGGAATCGGCCAGAAGGGTACTAGTCTGGAGGGACCCATGACTCAAGTAAAAGCCGAGGGTGACTTTTTCAGCACATTTTGGGTGCTGAAAAACTCAGCTTATATTCGAGTATATACAGTAACCACTTGTATTCTTGCCCATATGTTTAGATACCATTCTTCCTCTTCACAAATAGGTTGAAAGAGTTTTGTCATGTCTCACTTATTTCATAGATAACCACATGTTTAACATGACTCTTGTTTGTCTGCATTTAAAGTACCATATTTTCAACAGGTCACCTTTTCCACATGATGGGTGTGTGTATGTATTAAAGATGGTTTTAATAAGTGGGAGCACCTGGTTGATTTTTCATGGGCAGGAACCTAATCAGAGTTGGACCTGGTAGATGGGAGACCCAGGGCTGTGGATCAGACTGGAAATCAAAACAAAAAAGAAATCTCGGAAGAAGGCAATAGCAAACTATTTCACTCTTGTTGTCAAGAAAACCAAATGGATATTATGCATAAAGTACACAAGAATCAAGTTTGATTCAGAGGAGACTTCTTTTTCATGATATATGAATAGAACAATTCAGGATAACAGAAAGAAAAATATTATGTGAGCTGGGAAGTAACTAGTGATTTAATTATTATGGCCTATTATTGATGATTTAATTATTATGGCCCATTATTAATGTTTCCTTGTATAAAATGTGCACTTATTGATTGTCTGAAAACCATTTGAAAAATATTAACAACAGAAGAAACATTTTTGGCCCTTGCTGCCAAAATGATCTTTCAGAGGGGAGGGAAGGATTATTTGTTAGATTGGAAGGTGATATTCAAGGAAATGTGTGTTTTTAAAATATTTTTGGTCTTGAGCCAGAATTTAGTGATGTGCATTCGTGCATAACTTGTCTCTAGCTCTGTACTATTTATTATCCTTTGTTTAAACTGGATTATAAGGCCAAATAAAGCATTTAATAGAACTAAGATTTCCCAAACATACCATCAGCCGATGCCAACTACTTCTGCACGTTTTCCTGCATTGAATTTCCACGTCATATGAATTTTTATACAGGTCTTTGTACCTGTACCTCTTTTTATAAGACATATATTTAAAGGCAGGTGCTAAATTAAAAGAGTGCTAAGTTCTGCCTTTGTTTTTAGAGAAGCAAACTCATCCTGGAAAAGAGAGGTTTTTTTCCGACAAGATTCCTAATGCTATTACACTTGACATTGGCCTAAAAGTCCATACAATATAGTAAATTCTATCTATAAATATTCTAGTTTTCTTCTAAACCAATAGTGGGGGGGAAATGTATATAAGAGCTAAAATAGGTTGCATGTAACTACATACTATTTTGTTATATTTTGTTAAAGCGGCATGAAACAAAGCACTAGTATATACATGTTGCTACTCCACTTTAATCTCTTTGCATGACATTATGCTTTTTCACCCCAGAATTAATCATAAAGGGAGGAAGTCAGTGAAGGACTTTTGCTCCTTTTCTTTCAAATATCTTACTGCCTAAAGTTAATCTAATAAACCCATGCCTTTCCATCTTGGTCTAGCTCCTGGAAATTATTATAAAGGATAAATATATCTTATTTTAATTTAGTTTATGATGATAAATTCAAAAAGTTAAATAAGTTCAAGAGACTACAGAAATATATCCTACTTCCATATTATTTTCATAGTGACAAAACAAAAGGCATGTGTTGCTGATAAAGGCTAAACATTATTAAGATCAAGAGAAATAAATTAAAATAATTTTTAAAAGTTTAACTTTACTGAAATCAGTAAGGCTTCATCTTGACTGGAACATAAGCTGGTACAAATGGGCATCGTGTTTTTATTTCTGATTGCACAATCTTGATATTTAGGAAACAAGCATTCTGCCCAAAGTTATAACTATAACATAATTAGCTAATCTATGTAAGCTCAAAAGTGCTTTTCCTTCCAATCTTGTGTTTACATAAGTAATAAAGGAATTACTATAATGTTTTCAAAGAGATTTCTGCATGCAATGCTCACACAGAAATCCTGGCTAATTAAATCAGAGTATATATTAGTTCTTTTCGAAAAAGAAGGGAATAACCAGAAAATTATTACTATCCATTACTTTCTGAGAGGCCTTGAAGCACTTACATCATAAGCCAGTTTTAAACCATGGACCAAAAGTGGCTTATTCATCCTAAGGGAGCAATTAACCATAATTCAAACATACATGTAATGGGAAGATCTTGTGAAGTACAGATTTCCAGATAGTTTCCAAATCTGTGGAAAAGAAAAAAAGTGAGAACAAAGAGCTTTTATGTAATTAAAACTGCTTGTGCATATTCTGACTTAGTTAGGATAGTATTTTCTTAATTTATTACATGTGAACATGAACCAATAATGAGCCATAAAATAAGTACAAAAAATGGAAACACTAGAACAGAGACTACGGTGTGTACATTACATACATTTACATTTTTGTATGGCCATTATCTATTTCATCTGTAGATCTACTCATGCTATCAACTACACTAATAGTATTTGTTAGATTTATGTATTATCTTTTGTTGAGGAGTTTAGAACAGAGGAGACATCAGTCCCTCTATCTGTTGTTCTCATAAACACCACTCTATGTAGTTGGTTAGGGTGAGAAATAGCAACTGCTGTAAGTGGCTTCCACGGAAGAGCCTGGACTTACCAACTCTTCATGGAAAACTGGAAAATCTTTACTTAACCCTTCTGACGCAAATGCCTCCAACCCAAGATATATTTTCTGGTTTGCAAGTTATTTTGATGTAATTGTAAATTACTGAAGAGGTCTTGACAAACCTGTACTGAAAAGGAAAAAGTGCTATTTTGAAATAAATGTCTATTGTATAAATAGGTGCTGGCTTTTGTCTGTAAAGAAATGCTGCAATCAGTGGTGCACTAGGATTTAATAGGGGAAAACTCAATTTGAGATTAGCTCCTGGGGAGACATGATATCCATGCATAAAAGATCTTTAGATATGCATCCACACTGAACAAATATCGTGATGTTTTTAACAATCTGTGTTTTTAGCAATATTTATTTACTCAGAAGGTTTTAAAGCTGATGTTAATGGAATGTACCCAGTAAATACAACTAGGATATATTTTTGCACAAATGAAGCCCTACCTACGTTTAAATGGGATTTTATACAAAACAAATTCAAGATTTTCAGGTATAAATTAATTTATTCTATATGAAATAACAATTAGATTGTGATTTCATGAGGTTAGAAGAAGGAAAAGGACTTGGAAACTAGCTCACAGTTGTAATTTTATACTTTCTATAAGATTAGGCAAATATGATTTCAATTGTTGTCATTAGAGTTTTGCTATTTGAATTTTTCATATCCAGTGGTACTTTGCCCTATAATAATCAACCAGACCAAGTAGATTGTGAATCTTTCTCTTTCATTCATAAATTCCTCAATTATTTTGCCCCTGAGAATGTTTAGATATAACAGATACAGCCAAGATTAATTTCTTCAAAAAGAACCCCAAAACCATCTGGAAATTGGATTATAGGGGATATACACTCTATATAAGCTAGGCAAGGGATATAGAATTCTAGAAATGCTTCCAAACAACATACTAGTTTAAGATTATAAAGAAAAGAAGACTTCTTTTTATTTGGAGAATCATGTTGGGTGGATTTTTTTCATCTGCACCAATTATTTCTCACACACGTGCAAAAATCAGCAAGAGAGGGGATAGGCATGATATAAACTCCATCACTTACATACCTACATGCAACGTGCAACAGAAGTATAGAAAGGCAAATTTTTGATGTTTTAATGTACACTGCATCATTTTAGCATCACAGTGTCAGCAAATATTGCCTATAGCAGATAAGAATATATTATATATTGCTTGGAATCTTTTAAGATCATCATCGCGCAATTGCTTATCTATAATCTATTTCAGTTTACTGTATTCACTCATTATCAAAATGTCAATTTGAATCATAAAAATACATATCAGTTCTTTCCTATAAAATTAGCCTCCTCAAATAGCTGCTTCTCTGACATATTGTATATGTACTGTATATACTTGAGTATAAGCCGAGTTTTTCAGCCCTCAAAAAGGGCTGAAAAAACCACCCTTGGCTTATACTCGAGT
>JANHJO010005783.1:60817-70991 GCA_032468235.1 Pseudoxyrhopus heterurus | reverse complement strand
GAGCTGGTGGGATTCGATCAGCCAAACTGCTGATCTGCAGTACTGCGTTCTAACCACTTGAGCCACCACAGCTCCTTTATGGGAGATCACCAGTCACTCAGATTACTCCTTCATGCGTTGATCTCAATACACTTTTGTTCCTTATTTAGTAATAATATTTGGACAGTTTGGTGCATTAAAGCAGTTTCTTTTGTGCCTTCTTCGGAATATTTCAGTACTTTCTTCCACACACTATTCATTTTTCTTCTCTGTACATGCATTCCGGGGCCATTAAAAGCGCTCATCCACTATGGGCTGCTGTGTGAATAGGTATCCCTCAGGGTTTAATTTCAAAGACATTTTATATCTCTGCAAATCTTTAGCTTTATCCCCCTAGTTTATTACTTGCCGTATTCTGAATACGTAACAAACAGCACTCCAAATTTAAACTCACCCCAAGCAGAAGTGATTGGAAGCAAAACAAACAAACAAACAAATAAATAAATTCTTGCCAGCTAGAGATACTTCAGGGCAAGTGATACAACTAAGAGGCACAGAGTGTTGTCAGTGAGCAGCTTCACTGGTTACACATGAGCACACTGTCACTTTATGGATAAATTGAATGGGCCTATTTTCATTGTCACAGCTTGTCTCTTCGTGGGCATTGTTTACCAGAACAATTTTTTCTAGGTTTCTGTTGCCTTCAGCTGCTTTTAATACATCAGCAGCCAACCATTTGTGTTCTGGTTATTGTTTGTTAAGATATTTTTGTTTGCTTCATCTTCAACAATGCCATGATTTCCAGTCCAGAGTTCTACAAGCCCTCTGCTTATCAGATACTAAATCTATTCTTTATTTTCACCATATAATATATGAAATATTCCTGAGATTATATCTTGTTGGTTAATCATTTCTTTTCTTTAGCTGAAGTCTGTGATCTGAGATTAGGTCTTATATTTCCTGTCCATCTTTGCTAAGAGAATATATAGTCAGTTTGATTTTTGGAGTTGCTCATTTTGTAGTTCCAGATATAAATTAATTTCTAGGCTGTTGGAAGAAGGCATTTCCTGTAAACATGAATTTGTCTCAGCAAAATTCTATTAGTCTGTGTTCTGCTTTATTTTGTACATTGTTTCTATTATTCCAGATACTGCTTTGCTTCAAACTTCTATAATTAGTATGCTTCCAGTGTGCGTTTGTGTTTGTGTGTGTGTATTGTGAAAACAAAGTAATACAAGTTGCCATAGAATTGTTCAACTTCTGTTTCCTCTCTATATCTGGGGGAGAATAGCGTCAGGTCATTCTAATATTAATCTTAAGACTACAATTAAACTTTTTTTTCCTGTTGCAGATTATCATAGCCAAGCAGTAAATAAATAAAGTGTATGTGCTTTTCTGTTTATGAGAGAAGATATTCATATATTTAAATCTGATGGTTGAATGGATGGATGGATGGATGGATGGATGAAGAGATAGACAGACAGACACACATATCATACGTACTTTGCTTATTTGGTAGACCTTTGAAAACATTTTCAGTACAGTACCCTGAACATTTTAAAATGATGACAATCCGTTTTTCAAATTCTTTTTAGTATTTAGATTTCATTAAATTTGACTGAATGCTGCTGCTACCATCTATGAAATTCAATTAGAATTTGTGATCATACAGTGGTGTAATTCTTAGTATGTTGTGGATAATTTGGTTGGGTCTTTTTTTATAAAATATATTTATTTATCAGACTTATATAGCTGCCTATTGTTTGCACCGCAATCATGGGAGGCTTACAAACAGCAATAAAAACTGCAAGCAAACAAGAAAAAATAAATAAAACTCCCAAAGGACACACCCTGCATCTACACATCCACACCAATTCTACAGGGCTCCAGCCTCACTGTACCACCACTTGTGGGAAAATCCAGTTGTTCAGCACTTTCTAGAAGATTGAAAGGATAAGGCCCTGCCAGATCTCCAGGCTAAAGAGTGTTCCAAAATTTATACTTCACCTTAAGAGCTTTTCTGTATCAATCATTTCTTTGTAGGATGTCCTATTAGTGTAGCCTCTTCTTGTGATTACGCTCCATGTTGCAAGAAAGAGTATTTTTGATGAAAAGCAGCATTTGGTAGCACAGTTTCTTTCTTTTTTTTTATACTCTGAACCCAGAAGCAGTGGTTGTAGTTTTACAAAGGGGGAGAACATTGCGTGGTTGTTAAATGAATGGAACTCCTTAAAATAATTTATAAAGGTCTTCAAGATAAAAACATTGTCGCTTTGCTGCCAATGCCATGATGAATTCCATGTATTAAATCAGGGAGGAAGAAAGATTATTTTCTGCAAGTGCTGAAAGAAAAGTGTTGCATATGAAGTAAAACCTCCCTTTGCTTTCTTCCTTAGCTTAACTTGTCCTGGTATTGATATATGTCTCTGCCTGTCACTTTTGCTCTTTTTAGTTCCCATATCTTTTATGCCCCTAAGACATTATTGTTTGACACTTAATCTCTTTCCCCAACCACTTTAAGGGTGTCTTTCCTCTTTTCTTTCTTCCTCGTTTTATTTTACACACTCTAGAGTGCCCGGGATGTTTCTTAGTGCTATGAAATCACTGATGTCCTTGTTTGAAAAATTTATAGGCCACCTATAGTCAAAGGAGCCTTCAGGCAGCAAGGAACAGATGGTGAGTTGGTCTCTGCATGTGCCGATGATCCGTGCAACCCAACAGCTCGATCCTTTTGGGCCATACAAAGTGGTTGCTTGGATGCATTTCAAAGTACAACAATTAATGCAGCTGTGCAGCATGATGTCTACATCTGGCTATTTTATTTTGAGGGTAAAAGACAGGAGGTGGCTTTCTTATCAGAAAAAGGTACAAGGCAACTTGTATGTGAGTGCTAGAAATGGCATCAGCTATTATTGCTTCTAACTGGAAGCTGCCGGAATGAAACCTGTTTTGTCTTTCCAGAGGCCATTTTAGACAAACAGAGGCATAATTCTACACATTCCCACATCAAAAAGGCATGTCAAATTTAGTCCCTAGGAAGCTCGAAGATCTTAACCACTTCTCATCTAAAGTGGATAAGTTTCTTCTGTTTTATGAGAGCCATATTATATATAAACAAAAAAAAAACATATGAAAGTACTAATACAGAGTATATATCTGGAGAGACTGGTACAGTATTTGCAGCTTTGCGTAGATTCTGGGTCACAGGGAATCTTCTGAATAATTCAGGCACAAGGCCACTACTTTCCAGACATTTATGCTGTAGAGGTACACAGCAGTGAAGGGTTATGTAATGTGCCAACATTGGGGGCAGTTTTACTCAGTTGGGCCCAATTTGCATTAAACAGTGTCAATAGGATTTATTTTAAAAAAATTAGCATTTGTGGTGGTATACCGATGAGTTAAATTTAGAGCTGTGATCCAGGGAAGGAGTAATAAAACCCTCAGAAATACAACCTGACACCACAGACTGGTTTACATCATAATGGAGCAATATGTAATCACTTAAAAGGGGCTCCCAAGAGACCATTAAGGGCAGTTCCATATAAGGATTCAATGCTACTTAGAAAGCAACTCTGGACTTCTGTGATTCCACAAGTTCAGCTATGCTGAGAGGTGAGTGTTAGAATCAGTGCTCATGTAGTAAACACAAATCAACCTTTTATCAAAACAAGAGGTAGATGGAAAGCCTTCAGCCCAAAAGAGAGTGTCATCCAACCCAGTATGCAGGAGGGAGAAAAAGGCAGAAAAACTGGACACTGAGAGCATTTTATATACAGTACAGCAGAGGTGTCAAACTCAAGGCCCGTGAGCCGAATTCAGCCCATGGGATGCTTAGATCTGGCCCGCGGGGCTGCCCTGGAAACAGCGAAGGACCAGCCTGCAGTTCCTCTGCCAGCGAAAACAGACCTTGGGAGGGCTGCGCTGGTAGAGCGTTGCAGGAGGCCATCCCAGCCGAAAAGGAAGCTCGGGAGTCCATTTTTGCTGGCAGAGTGCTCAGGCCGCAACAGGCGCCCCCAAGACGAGGGATGTCAATCTGGCCACGCCCACCCTGGCCACTCCAACCCCGGCCCCCCGAGGTTAAACAAAACCCTGATGCACCCCTCAATGAAATCGAGTTTGATACCCCTGCAGTACAGGACTCTGTTTTGATATATGGCAATCATTGGGATTCTTTTAGAATAGCGTTTTTCTTTTCTAAAAAAAGGGACCAATGAAGATCCTTATTAGAAGTTCCTGCCTGTTGGTTTTGGTTCCAGTCAGATTTGGCAGGGAGAAACTGACCACAGGCCAATTTATCACCATTCTGGGTAGTTGTGGGCAATCTGCTCCCCCATCTGTAGGAACTCCTCACCTCTGGATCTCAGGTCTTTCAAGAGAAAGGTGGTTTGTTGTCTTTCTAGCTCTCCTTTGTAGGAAGTGCTGTCATTTTCTTTGCATTTGACCAACGAAACGCACAAAATTCAGGAAGAAAGGTCACGAGGGGAGAACAGATGTACAAGCAATTAGTTTGACAACTGTTCTGCACAGAGGGAGATGAGGGCATTTATGTTATTTCAGGATGTCTGGAAACTCAGTTGGGCGGTGAGTTTCTCCCTGCCTCCAGCATTTTAAAGCTGGTAACTTTGAAGATGGATTGTTTTAAATTAATATTTCAATTTTTGAGATAGCCCTGACTCCGTAATAACTTTTGGAGGCTTACCCTAAACGTCTTTTGAAGGACTGGAGAATGGAAGTGATGATGATATGGACAGATCTATAGCCTTAATTGTGGATTTGCTGCGTGGACTGAAATTCTCTTTGCCTCTCAGGAACCTGCAGAAGAATGAAACCGATCCCCCTTCCAATTAGATTAGGAGAGTTTTTGTAAACCGAGGAGTATTTATTAACCATTCACCTTTTCAGTCATAATAGACTTCTGAGACATCACTTCCCCACCACCTGGTTGCCATGGCACTGTCAGAGATGCATTCACTGCAGTCAGTTAAAGAGGGAGATTTTATTCTCCTGTTTCCCAGAAAGATGGGGAAGATGGAGGCTACTGCTGATGACTCAAAGTCATTCCCTACTCTCTGAATACTGCAGATTCAGAGGGTAGTGGCACTTTATATATGATCCCTACAATCAAAAGTGCAGATGGAAGACTCAACTGATGATATCCCATACGATACAAGGACTGCAGGGCTTCAGTGCAGCATTGCAAAAAAAGAAAATGATGGCTCATTATCTAATAGGAATGAACGTAAGTTCCAGATGGAGAGAGATGAAATTGATTACGCTTCTTAGACTTCCAAAAGCAAAAAAAAAAAAAACCCAAATAAATTATTTCCCCCCCTCTGTTCATTCATGTCCAATTCTCACAGACTGCCAGGATCTGTCAAGTCCCTGCAGTTTTATTGGCACAGTTTTTCAGAACTGGTTTGCCATTGCCTCCTTGTTAGGGCTGAGCGAAAGTGACTGGCCCAAGGTCACTTGGGTGGTTTTCTGCCTAAGGCAGGACTAGAACTCCCCAACTCCTAGTTTTTAGCCTGATACCTTAAACACTACACCAAACTGGCTTTCAAAGGAACAAATATACGTAATAAACTCAACTATATGATACCAACTAAATTCAATTGTACATGACATATTTTATGGAGGAAATAAGTATACACAATAGAAGGAACTCTAGAATAAGCAGCAAATTAAACATGAGCTAAACATGAAGTATTTGCAACTTTTAAAACCATGGGATGCCATTTTGGTTTTCTTCCCTTCCTGGCCTTATAGCTAGGATACTGATTTCTGTGGATTAGTGGCTGCAACCCAAAACAGAATTTCAGCTAAGCGAGACTTTGATTCTTGTGTGTATAAAACTTGTAATATTTTTGAAGCTTTTCTTTTAATCATTATTTCTAGAGCATTAAATTCTATTAGTTCTAGTCCAATGCTAGTTAGCAGGATACCTAGATATACTAATATTAATAATATCACCGTAACATCTGATGGTAGAGAGAGCTATGTTGCTTGTCATTAGTGATATTCAATAGCCACAAGGGTCATTATACTTGCGTAATAGAGCTATAACAGGTATGCTGTGAAAGGAAATAATCCTTTTTCTTGTAACAAAATCCTAATGTTTGAAATGCTTTAAATTTTGCTATAAGATACTTAGTACTGTATCTTAGAAGCATTGCCTGTGAGATGTGCTTCTAATATTTCTAGAATTGTATCAGCAAGGAAAAGCAAGCTATTGAATTAAAAAATCATTTCTAAGCCTTTATGCACATAATGAAAGCTCCATTTTTCTTCTGGGATTGATAAGAAAGCATTTAAGAACCCTATTTTCCCGGTTCATGAAGCTCTCAACCTTGCCTGTTTTGAATCATGTTTATCTTAGCCTCCTCGCCAGGAAAATTTTCTCATCGAGGATAGCAGGAATGCCTGTGTCTGACAGCTGCCAATCTAGTTATCCCGGGTTTTAAGCCTGTGCTTAAAACAAGGACCTGAAAAAAGCCTCAAATTCAACAAAGTGGAGCCATCTATTCTAATTAGTCAATGCAGTTTTACAATTGCTTCATGCGGTGAAGGAAGGCATAGCCACCGAGGCTGCTTCTGAAACATTTATAGCTAGGCTGATTGATGACTTTAGCAGTGTAGTAAAGCTTTCAAAAAAAAAAAAAGGAAGAAAGAAAAGAAGCCAAAACATTGATTGATCACAGTCTACAGTACCAAATGGTTTGTTCTAAATACATTCCTTAAACTGTCATGCAGGAGATACTTTCAGCTGTAATTAATGGATGGACTCACAAGGTTTCCATAATTAAAAAACTTGTTTTTTTTTAAAAAAAAAATCTTTCTCCTAAATTACTCAGGGTCTGCACAATGTCTTTAGTTTACCTATCCTCTTTTTTAGAGCAAAGGATGCAATCTGTTTCACAGGCAATCTGGCTTTTTTATTGAAGGAGGGGGGGGGAGAGTTTAGGGATGTAATAAAGAAAAAGGAACAGCCAATATGGCGAGTGGGGTCTGGAAATGCTCACTATGAGAACGTTTTTGGGGGTCTAGCTTGGAATGAAGAATAGATTGGAGACATGCTAGAACAGCGTTTCTCAATCTAGGCATCTTGAAGATGTGTGGATTTCAACTCCCAGAATTCCCCAGCCAGCCATGCTGGCTGAGGAATCCTGGGAATCAAAGTCCACACATCTTCAAGATGCCTAGATTGAGAAATATTGTGCTAGAATCATAAAATAATCAGATCATGTAGATAGCTGTTTTTCTCTTTCTCGGGTTTAGAACTCAGAGTTGTTTGCTAAAACCAATAGAAGAAGAATCAGGAGCAGTGTAAAAAAATACCTTTAAAAAACCCAGAGAAGCTGCTGATTGTTTCATAAACCACTGTAACTCTATGCCAATTGGGCAGTATTTATTTATTTATTTAGAAATTTTATATAGCCGCCTACTCGTTCATACAATACAAATAGACTGATGAATCAAGGAATGCATGAATATTTCAGGGTATGCATCACTGAAGCAGTCAGTGCGAACTTAAATGGACTCCGGAGGATGGTAGAGGACAGGAAGGCCTGGAGGAACGTTGTCCATGGGGTCGCGATGGGTCGGATATGACTTCGCAACTAACAACAACAACAACAATGCTTCTTTTTCCATGAGCTGCCCGCAAACATAAGTAACTGAGGGGAAACCTTTTTCCAAGTGCCATTATTTGTCCCAAAGTAGAATACAGTGGCTTATTATGAGACATTTTTATCAATAGTCTCTAAACTATTGATAGTTTTCACTATGAGAATGGCAACTCACTATAAATAGTACTACAATTTATATTTGATTTAAATATACATATTTAAATATAAATGTTTAAATCTGATTTTGGCAGCTATTTCTGTTTTGTGGCAGTGATTTTTATAATTCTTTGCTGACAATAACTATTCTACCATCTGAAGGCCCTTTGGAATGGAATGAAATGTAGAACATAATTTAAGAATATATTATGTAAGGTGCCAAGGGCCTAAACCCTAACTGAAAGTAAAGCATTTTGACATTTACATCTGACTCTGACCTGAAGCTTCATTTGCTGTCTGTCGGATATACCTATAAAGGTGTTACCAGAATAATTGGTGTCAGACCAGGTATGTGCAGAAGTTGCATAAAACTGACATGACCAATGTTCAGGCAGTAATAGTATGTAACTTCACTATATGGGTTCCTTTTTGTTCCACATCAGAGGAAGCAGAGACCAAGCTAATAAACCCTGTCAGATCACTACTTCTGGCATTGCAAGAGACAAAACATTCTTAGCCAATTTGTCCCCTTGACTACTAGAGAATGCACCCAATAATTTAACTTAAAAGAAAATATTTCACTGGATGTTGTGCTTTCTTTATTAGCTATTATTTAAAACCGAAATTTTCAGAAACAATTCAGTTATGTTTTTCCTGGTTATTATATTGGTCTGTTTGATGCATTGTGTATTTAATTGCCTGTGATATACTGTATGTACTATAATATCTTATGTCTTTATTAATTTACAGCCCATTGCCCATAGTGATGGATTAAATAGATCTTAAAATAATAGCAAGGTTATTATTTTCATATAAACAGCAGGGTGAATCGAGAGAGTAAAGTGCCTAGGTAGATTGTTTAAGGAATATACCCAGAGAGCTGTAACATGTTTTTGTCAACTGATAATTGTGCCCAGTTTTGTGAAGATATAATTAGATATTTGTAGACTACCTCATCCAGCAATAACTACTGTAGCTATTTGTAAACTACCCAAATATTAAAAATTAGAGGCCAAATGTCAGAACTGAAAAGGAGAGACTAATTTTGTGTTTCTCGTACTTTCCCATGAATCCATTTCCCTTGCTTTATAGTGAGGCATTCCAGCTTTATTTGCTATAACAGGGTCTGAAAGAGTTTACAGAATTATATTTCTATGTTCAGTTTGATTAATGCCATCATATGTGAAGTATTGAATCTTGTCAATTTGCTGCTGCTAAGCTGTTTCTAGCTTTAGAAACTTTAAAGCTTGGGGCTTTTAAAGTCTAAATGTTTTGGAACCCAGAGTTGTCTTCACCAAGATCCCTTCCTATAACACTTAAGATGCTAGGGAACTTGTGCACTCCTTTTATTCCACAAATCTCCACAAATCGAATTATTGACCATGGTCATCTTCACTGCTGCTGATTAAAATACCAGATCTATGGATGAGCCAGTCCATGCTTCTGATGGCCAACAGGGAAACACACATAGAGATGTCTTCTCCCTTCCTTAAAACCTGCATTCAAAAAGGATGAATGGTCACTACCTCTCCCAAGCACAGCTATAGATCTCAGTTCTCCAAACACTACTTGGTAGACATAAGATGGCTTGATTGATTTCTTTATTGCATGAAGCCATAGAAAGATATGTCTATGCAGTAACATAAATTCTCTGTGTGTAGGTTGGTAGGTTGTAGATCAGTATGGGTATGGATGTGTCCACCTTTCTCAGTCAATGAAAATGTGACCATTTTTTTTCACTACTAGTACTGACATAATAGGTCTGAGGATTGCTGGTTCCTGCCTTATCAGCCTCAAACAGGAGAGAAGGAGAGCCAAGGGTTGAACTGAAAATTCTTACCAGTGGCAAAGATTTTAGCATTGCTGCTAAAAGTGTTCCTCCTGCAATTCCTCCTGTGCCACAACTGACCTGGAAGTTATCAGCTCAGTTCTACACTGACAGCGTAGAAACCCTGGCATACATCACCGCTTATATGAGAATACCTTCAGAAAAGTTTGCCCTATTCTTCTAAGTTTCTGATGTCATTCTATGGCATTGAGTCTCCCTGATGTTGAGAAGACTAGAGCATCAAATAATATTTTTCTTGTTTTTGTAAGTAAGAGTTTATCATTGCTGTATTTATTTTTTTCTTTAAATAAATTCAGATATAAAATTAGCAAATAAATAAGATTTTTTTTGACATTGGTGAAAATTTTATAGAAAACATCTGAATATAAAGACAGATTAAGTAGCCAAAGCCATTGTGTAAAGCAAAGGGTATTTGAAGAAATACAATAATTAAAAAGAGGCACAAGTTAATTTTCCTGATTCTTTTTCAAACTGACAAGAGGATATTATTTGTTGTTAGTTGCGAAGTCGTGTCCGACCCATCGCGACTCCATGGACAATGTTCCTCCAGGCCTTCCTGTCC
>JANHJO010005783.1:37951-54220 GCA_032468235.1 Pseudoxyrhopus heterurus | reverse complement strand
TCTTCTTCTTCTTCTTCTTCTTCTTCTTCTTCTTCTTCTTCTTCTTCTTTTTACTCCTCCTCCTCCTCCTCCTCCTCCTCCTCCTCCTCCTCCTCCTCCTCATCATCATCATCATCATCACTTAAAAATAACAATTTATCACTTTTCTTTCAAATAATTCTCAATTTTCCTCTTATAAGTAACTGAGAATCCATTGCAAACTGACCATCTGCCTTTATGGAAACATTTAAATGGTTATATCTCACTATTGATGGAGTTTTGACAATTGTCTTAGTGATATCAAAGATAATATCTGGTTAATCTGGAGGGAGTGTGATACCTGTGCTTAATTTAAATGTTCTATTGCAAATATGTTGTGTCTTTATTGTTTTTAATACCTTCAAGTCATTATTGATTTCTGGTGACAGCCTTGTCACACAACCTCTGCAGTTCTGGCAAGACTTTGGAAGTGGTCTGCTATTGTCTGCTCTCTAGGGCTGAGAGAGAGTGACTGGCCCAAGGTTAACTAGATGGCTTTGTGCCTATGGCGCTGTCTCCAGGTTTCTAGTCTGGTACCTTAATTACACCAAATTGGCTTTCATTATGTTTGTTTACAATTCTGTATGACTCCAGATCTTGATATTTAAACTATTAGCCATCACCCATGGTTTCCAATATTCTAACTTAAATTCAGAGTTATGTATTTTCACTTTGCATAAAAAAGCTTCTGTCTCATGCCAGCATTTCTAAGCATTTTAGCATTAGTCCCCTCTATGTGACATCTGCAATTCTTTCTTGTAAATGAGCTCAGTAAAATATTAATGAGCATATCAAATTGCCATGCCAGCCAATCAAATTGTTCTTGTGTCTCTGAAGATAATTGTCTCCTCTCCTTTTTTTCCAACAATGAAATACATTGAAGAAGTCAGAAAAATACAAAGCATTATTTGACTTCATACTAAATTTACACCAACATATTTCTGTGTCATTCAGGTTCTGAAAATACTGGGAATGGTTCAAATACCTGGATTATATGCAATACCTGATGTAGTACCTTGTACAAAAAATAAAATATATTTAATTAATAGTATTAAATGGGCCGTATGTACATATATTCTCCATCCTCTCCTTTCTAGTTTGCAGCAAAAGTTACTGTTATACCTGAACTAGGGAACAATGATAATAGTAATGTCTTGCTTGTCAAACAACTTAAGGAAGGATGAAATTGCACTGTAGATAAAAATGAAGGAGAAAAGAAAGAACACATGTGTTCAAAACTCCAGAATTAATATAATTAATTTCTGTTTCCTGCTTCTAGTTAACTGTGGATATTCAAAGATAATCACTATAATCAGTGTGCTTTCAAGACCATAACACTTTCCGCTGGGGTTACAATATTTTTTCCATTATTATTTTGGTATACAGAATGGCACATATAGAATTATTTTGTGTAGACTGCTCTTTGTGACCAGAAATGATTGCACTATTTTTTAAAATCTTTTTCAGATACCTAAGCTGAATAATCAGCATATACAGTAATAATTTCAAAAAGCAGCCAATATATGTTGTCACCTTGTACAATGGAGACAAAGATTGAAACTCAGTGATTTTGATTCCTATGAAAGCTAAGGAATCAACACAGAGCATAGTCTGCTTACTCCAATTTAATCTTTCAAAATGTACAGAACATGAAAATGTGTATACATTCATATTATTAGTGTTTTCTGTTAAGATTATCTAACAAAGTGCAGTTCTCGATTATGTTGGTGGAAAGATTCTTCTTAAATTCCACTTTAGAAGGAAGCAAATTTCCCCACCAGCAGAGCTGACTGAGAAATTTATATTGTTTTGTTTAATTTTAACTGTGGATGCTAACGTGCTGTGTAGAAAACACGTGTTTCTGCCTATTCAATACCTTCTGCATAAAATAGAGAAGTACAGGCGCTTCAATATACTTTTAGACAATACCGTGTTATTTTAGAATATTCCAATTTAGTCCTATACTTTATTTTTTGGCTTCTTGTTTATTTTCTGCCTAGGCTACCTGTCTTATTGCAAAATTAGAATTGTCACTTAAGTATCCTTAGTGAAAGGAAGTAAAAGAAAGAGACCATTGTTATATATTGGGTTTCAAATAGGAATTTATCATGCAACTGCAATTAAAATAAAGTATCTCATATGAACTATGAGGCTGCCTTATATTTTAGATGTAATTGTTATTGTTATTTTTTTTAAATATGCTTAGTGACAAATATGTTTGTAAATACCTTTATTATACAGATAGTCCTTGACTTACAACAGTTCAGTTAGTGATCAAGGTTATGTCACTGAAAAAAGGACCTTATGACCATTTTTCAAACTTACGACCATTGCAGCATCCCCAAAATTCAGATGCTTGGAAACTGTGTCATATTTATGATGGTTGCAGTGTCCCAGGGTCATGTGATCCCCTTTTGCAACCTTCTAACAAGTAAAGTCAACAGGGAAGCTAGATTCACTTAACAACCATGTTACTCACTTAACAACTATAGTGATTCACGACAGTTAACTGTAGCGATTGCCACAGTTAAGTGTGGCAAGAAAGATGGTAAAATGGGACAAAACTCACTTAACAAATGTCTCATTTAGCAACAGAAATATAGGGCTCAATAATTGTGGTCGTAAGTTGAGGATTACCTGCATAAGGTATAAAAACTCAGAACTGCTGTTGCTGGCTGCCATGACTAGCAAACTCCATGGCAGATTTGGATTTGTCTCCTTATAATCTCTGGTGTAGCATATTAGTTGGACGGAAGGGCTGTTCAAAATGTGTGTTTTAGTTTTATCTTTGCAAGTAGCCTGGTCTGTTTTCGGCTTTGTTTTGAACTAAAAACCCAGGGGTGGTGTGCACATGCATGGGCAGGGCACACCCACCCCGCGCCCACCTTGCGCATGCGGGCCCCCCTTTTTAGCTAAAGAAAGCCAGAAAAACAGTCATTTTTCGGGCTTTTTTGAGCTAAAAACATGGGTGTTGCGTGTGCATGTGCGGGGGAGCAAGGGTGTGTGCACACACATGCACAGGGGTGCATTGCATTGTGGGTGAGGGGCACACGGGAGCCTGTGTGCGCTTGTGTGCACGCGATTTGGCACACGAACCGAAAAAGGTTTGACATCACTGGCCTGGGATATCAGATTTTCTCTGCCTCTACACTCAGTCGTTATGTATCTGTCCTTCTGATGACCCTGTTGCCCCAGCAAACTAACACAGTTGTGCAGTGCAGACTTTACTCTCTAACAAGACTTTCAGGAAATGAAGGTGTGTTTGTGTAGCAAGACATTCATTAGTTTGGCCTCTGGAGGTTAAATGGATTGGTATCACTGTAGCAACAAGTTGTGAGCTACCTCTGCAAAGCTAAGAGAAGCTGTTCTGTTCTGGCTTACACAATATTCATATAAATGTGGGTAGGGAGGTTTCAGTGGAGGTTTTTATTTTCATCTAAGAATTGGAAAAAGGAGATGGATACACAGGTAAAAGTGTATAGAATCACTTGCAGCCCTAAGCTAGGTGGGGGTAGGTGCAATGTTTCTTTTCCCAGCATTGTATTGCAATGAAGGCAGAACTGATAGTAGCAATCAATAATATTTATTTGGTCAATGACCAGCAAAAAAAATTGCAAGTAAATACGTACAATAATAATCCAACAAGTACCAGAATAAATCATAGAATATAACATTTATTCCTCAGTTATTATGTTAATATAATTGTTACCCAGGTGATAAATCTAAAACATTGATAAGTACAAAACAAAAATAACAACTGTATATCCCCTACACTTTATTAGTTAAGATACTAAATAGATTTATAGGAGATTAACTAAATAAACAACCTGCTGCAGGCAGGGTTTTTTTTAAAATTACCAAATTACAGATCCATGAAGCAATTTTTTAGCTGTAGAAGATTGCTGTGAGGATAGTGCCTTCTGTATTAAGGATTTTTTTTTTATTCTCATCCAGTTTGATAAAAAGAACTTTTTCATTTGTTTATCTTTTTTTCCAAAGAGTGTAAACATAACTTAATTACTTAACAACTAAGGTGACCTAATACTCCTTCCTCTTCTTATTTTCCCAACAACAACAACAACAACAACCCTGTGAGGTGTGTTGGGTTGAGTAAGTGACTGGCTCGAAGTCACCTCATTGACTTTCACACCTAAGGCAGGACTAGAATTCACAGTCTCCTAGTTTTGAGGCCAGCACCTTCACCACTAAATCATATTGGCTCTTCTCCTCTGAGGGGAAATTTTGGATATTGATCTCTTCAGCATTAACAAATATAAGAAATGTAATTGGTAATGTAATATAATTTAATAAATATAAGTAATGTCAATTAATCAAAACTGTTTGCTTTTATCGTGTGTGTGCGCGTGAATTTATTAATCTAGAAAAGTATGACAGGAATACCAAAATAGCATTTTCTAAACAGCTTGTAATAACATATCAAAAATATGTCTATTTCTTAAAATATTTAGTTTTATTTACTCTGCTGAGGGAGTTTGCCATTTATAATTTAGTCCTAGACAGAACCATTATTCATTTGTAATTGTTTACCAAGCCAGTAAAACTCAATAGTAAATCATATCAGAATTCCTTTTATGTGAAAAAAGTCCTCTACATTCTGTGCTTTAATTGAGTTGTGTAATATAAAGTCCTCTATAATTCTTTATTCATTATATGACAATACTGTTTATTTTTAAAACTCTATATGCTTCAGTAAGACTTAACTTCCAAGTATGTTGAATCGGATTGCCCACTAGGCCATCTACCGCAGGGGCCCCCAACCCCTGGACTGGGGACCGACACCGGGCCATGGCATGCCAAAAACCAGGCCACGCAAACAAGTGAAGCCCCATTTGTGGGATGCAGTCAGCATGCGAAACCACGCCTCCTCCAGTCCATGGAAAAACCTCTCTCCACAGAACTGGTGCCTGGTGCCTCAAAGGTTGGGGGCCACTGATCTACTGTATAACTTAGTCCAGTTTAAAGCTGCCTGATATAGTCCATTATTTTTTCTCCTGTCTCCACAGGATTGAAAAAGCGTACAAGGAAAGCCTTTGGAATACGGAAGAAAGAAAAGGATACCGATTCCACGTAAGTTTGTACTGTGAATTAACAATCTGAAGAGTAAGATACATAAAGTTAGATTGAATCCAGTCCCATCCTTAAAACATTGCCCTGTAATGGGATCTAGATGGTATGCCTTCCCTGGCCTCTGGAACAGTATATATGTATGTGTATATATGTGTGTGTGTATATATATATATATATATATATATATATATGTATACAGTATATATGTATATATATACACATACACATACACATGCATACATACACATACATACACACATACACATTTTTACCCTGCCTTTTACAAATAACTCTTGAGGATACAAATAGATAAATAAAAATAAATAAAACTCAAGACAGCAAACATATCCAACACACCTTTCTTCTCTTATTTTCCCCACAACAACAATCCTGTCAGGTGGGTTGGGCTGAGAGAGAGAGTGACTGGCCCAAAGTACCCCAGCTGGGTTTCATGGCTAAGGCAGGACTTGAATTTGTGGTCTTCTGCTTTCTAGCTTAGTGCCTTCACCACTGACTCAAGGTCCTGAGTTGGGAGTATGTCCCTTGATGCCAATTTTATTATGCCAGGGATTATTCTAGTTGGTGTTGTTCTCATCTGTTTATCTAGGATATGCCACATTTCCTTTTTGTGATTTTAATTGTTTGTCATTCAAAGTGATATTTTAGTTGGGTGGGTGGCCTATAAATATGAATTGTAAACAAACACACAAATACATAACTAGAGCTGTTTCATGAATGAGGCTGTTTTACACAAACAATGAAAACACAGTTGCTCATTTCTCTGATTCCCTGATAGGATGACTATATTTTATCTAAATTGCCAAACTGAAGCTTGCAAGTTTGATTGAATTTATTGAACACTGTGAATATAGAGACTTACCGAAGATAGAGGCCAAATTCTCAAAAAAGAAAGCTTTTCTGATGTTAGATGTCCGTGAAGAATTGTCTTGGTTTTTCAGTTATATCACAGGATTCTATTGTTGGTTTAGAAGAGTTTTTAAAATGAAACTGTTTTCCATGGTGTGGTACTTAACAGTTCCTGGATGATATGCGAGGGAAAAAATATTTTAAGTATGTTGCTGCTTTCTGCTTCTCAAAGACATTTTTCCACACGTACACCTCTTTTTCCCCTGAGACATTTCATAGCAAATATAAGAAAAGCTAAAAAAAAAAAAAAACCCAATAGTGGAGAGGTCAAGGAAATTCACAAGATTTTTTTTCCATTTTTGACATATGTGAAAATGCTTTTAATCATCCTGCACCAACATTTTGGTGTACTGTGATTACTGCTGATCAAGTGTGTCTCCTTTAATTGTGTTTATTTGACATGATTTAAGTCATGTTTTTGAACAATATATAAAATAAAGTAAATTCTGTAGATTAGAATTATGGAGTAGTTTGTCAAAATCTGTTGGATGCATCAAATCCACCCACTAAATTGTTTAAATGTGCAAAATAGAGGAAATATCAATCGATGTCCCCCTTTCCATCTCTATTCTGCTTTGTTAAGTATATGCAAAGGTTAAAGCTGGAATAAACCAAAGGTGGGAATAACCCTTTTGGGATTCTCCATGCTGATTACCTACAGTATTGATTTCAATGGTTCTGGAAAGTTCTGTTATGTCCTGTCCAAAATGTGAAGCCAAGTTTTGCATAAGAGGTAAAACTCTACCACAGACTTGGTTTGACTAAATTCCTTAGTAACATGCTAGAGGAATGTGATTTGCAGGTATTCATAAGATCCACTTAAAATGACAAGGGGGAGTCCTATTCAGTGCATTGAAACTCCTGGATCTTTTGGTCTATTGAACATATGAGGCAGTAGCTTAAAGATAGAAAACATGTATGTGTTTGTATGTTTGCATGTGTATGGATGTGGACTAAAAAAGGAAACCAGTGGAGACAAATTAGCTAAGAAATCAAATGTCCAACTGGTGTTAGCACACAGGCTGTTTCTTAGCATCAGATTAGGGAAACCCATATAACAGTTGGGGTAGACTATCTGCATCACTAATACAGATTGTAGCCTAGGGCTCTAAACTGAAATTATCTAAATGAATGTTTGCAGTGAATTGAGTATATATAGTCAGAATATAAACTGTCCTCTGTTTCACCAGCTTGTCAGGTGGACCATTTTTGGACATAGAGTAGGTCAACCAGTCTTCCAGGAGACTGATAGATCTATGTTCAGCAACAACTCAAGTGTTGCTGCACCAGTTATCTGTCACTGACACAATCTGAAAGGTGGCTAAGGTCTCCATCCTGATAACTGCTCATACTCACATGCCTGCCTATCACATTTAAAGAAGAGCATTAGTTGATGCTCTTTTCTGGTGGTGCTAACACTAAATAGATGGAAAAATAACACCAATTGAATTGACCAATCGTTGCCCTTCAGCATCTTACAGTAAGTCTGTAAAGATATATCCATTTACAAGCTTTAATGAGACAGATTAGGGTTCAGATTTCAGGACAGTGCAAATTATGCTGTGATATACTTTTTCAAGGAATGGAAGAATGTATATTGATATAGCCATGAAGAAAAGTCCTTTAGCTGACATATTCCCCTACTATCTACATCAACGATATAATCTGAGAACTATTAGGCAGCAATTGTCTTCACCCTCTTTCTCTCACACAAACTATCTGAACTGAGCTGTCTCTTATTCCTCTGGAATACACTCCATCCCTCCTGGGAATCATGCTCACAACATAACGTCACATCCTGGCAAGGAATCATATTGGATTAGGTTGAATTATATTAAAAAGAAATATAGACTATACAGGAAAGGAACACATCTGAATAGGAGATGCAAACATCAGTCAACTTGTGTTGTCAGTTATCCAGATGTTTGCCTGACAGTCACACTCATAACTTCATAAGTGCTGAAATTCAGTCACAGCAATCCAGTAACAGAAATGTTAAAAGGAGGAACTTTCAATAAATGACATCTAGCCTTGTAGGTACATTAAGCTGAATGCTAGCATTATTCTGAATAATTTAAAAGGACCTTTTTAAAGCACTCTGGAATCACCACATAAAGTGGAAATCGAAGTGTCTAATTTTTAACGAGCTAGTCAAAATATAGGTTAGAAACAGATGAATTAAAAAAGACATCAACAAGCACCTTATACAATTCCATTGTTCATTATTTTATTTCTTGTCAGTGATACTGCATCATCAATTCTGAAATAAATAGAGAGAGAGATGGACAAAAATAATGCTTTTTATTAAGCGAGAAAGACATTTTCCAAGCATTCTAGGAAATAGAAATTTGTAGAAGTTTTGCATTGGTAACTCTATTTTATCGCTACACCAATTAAGGTGGTTATTAATGTATGGGCCTTTTCACTTGCATATTGGGTGAATGTTACTGAGTCCTGTGAAACACCACATTTTGTATAAATAAGCAAACTACTTTCATGCTATCCCTCTAATGACTATCCATCTCTGGGGTCATGCAGTTGCATAGTCCTCCATGTATATGTGAATGTGTGCGGAGGGAAGCATATGTGTGGATAGAACAGCTTTCCCCAGTGTTGACATTTTCCACATTTGCAGATTTCCACTCAGAATCCTCAGTTGTGGCCATGCTGACAGGGGAATCCAGAATCTGAAGTCCACTAGGAAAAGGGGGTGGCAGAAATGATGTTGGTATAATTTTTGCCAATTAAGGATGGGAGGAATGTAGGTTAAGAAGGTAGTGAGGAAAAATCCTATTTATGATATGTGATTTATGTACAGAGGCAACAGTGCAGCTTAATAAATTGATTTTTGGGGTATGTTTGTTGCGTTATTCTTTATTATAGTAGTGTTTCATTAGAAACATTTGAAGCAAGATGATTTTAAGAAGTATAATCTTTTTCGCTGCAGCTCTTTTATTGAGCAGTGGTGGTAATTAAATTAATGTAGATTTTTTGATTCCTTTTAGTAATAGAATCTATTTTAATTTTATTACAGAGGATCACCAGACCGAGATGGAACTGTAAGTTTTAAAGATATTTCTTTCTGAAAGCCTTTTTTTCAATTAGGTGTATTCAATAGAAAATATAGCAATATGCCTTAAGCGTTCTTAAATCTTCTTCCCTATTTCTATATTAATACTTTGAATATATTAACTATATTCTTTAGTTGATATAGAATATTCTATATTGTAAGTCAGAAATATCTAGAAAACTAAATTTCAATATATTCTGATTTTACTTGAATCCAGTCTAAGCCCTTTACCTCCTCTTCAAGTTTCAAAAAGTTTAAAATATTATATCAAGATTTAAAATTGGAAAATCAGTTTCTGCAATTGAGGAAATGAACTGAAGGTAATCACAACCAGGAGAAAATAGAAATAAGAAAGAAGGACTGCTCTTAAATTATTGTTGCTTTCATTTACGGTCTTAGGATTTTCATACATGCTAGAACTAATTTTAGAAAGAAATGTACCTCGTCTATTAGACTTTGTGTTTGCAATAAAGAATGTTGGGCTCAGATACAAATTTAACTTTGTTTTATATTGATTCCTGATTTCAGAAGACTTCCTCATATTTATCTGGTGAGAAAAAAAATGGGGGTAATTGTTGAGTGTGCTCAATAGATCTTCACAAACAGAATGAAGACCCAGAAATTTCCTATTATTTGCTTTCATATTTTTGTTTTTGATTCTATAATCTAATAAAAATGTTATTAAAAAAATAATGAAGACCTAGAAATTATGAATCCTAAGGGCCTTTCCAGACGATACTTTTTAGAATAGTGAATGAACTTCTAATACATGGGTTATGAGCTGGATTCATGAAGTCCAATTGATGCCCAGAAAAAAGCATTTTCCCAGCATATTTATGTCACTGGTGAATGTGGGCTCTTCTAGATGGCATGTTTTGTTTTGGGGGAAAAGCTGAATTGAGGACTGAATATATATATAAAATCTGCCTCATCATTAACAACCAGCATACTCTACCTATTCTTTTATGATTCCTGATTGAAAGCTTATCCCATTCCTTCTTTTAAAAAGTTTGGGTAATCCCTTACACAATACAGAAATATAGAATTCCATGTGTTTATCCTTTTTAAGAAGTGATAAGCATAAAGAATATTTTTATTTCCTTTTTAAAAGTAACCATCTGTTATAAAAATGGTTTATTTTAATTGAATTCTTAGTTCGGGAAGTTTTATTAAAATAGAAGTATATGCCTTCTAGATACTTTTTAAAAAGTGTCTTCTGTGAAGTAAGGTACCTTCTGCTTCCTCTTACTACTGCTGTTAATGGAGAGAGAGCTTTGTCTTCTGGAAAGGTCCTAATATAATTTTTGCTGGCCTAAACTTTTTGAACATCTGACCCAAGATCCTTAATCCTCCCACCTTAACATAATTCCTTTTCAGCCCAATAGCAGTGATTTCAGAAGAACTGAATTGGGTAGAAATGCTTGTAGTTGCAATCGCAGGTTGAAAAAAGCTGGCATCTACACATCATCCTGCATCCCCCTTATGTCCGCTCATTGCTTTTAGTTTTTTTCATTTTTCTTTTTAAACAAAAGTAAATCACACCTGGAACACTTATGTATGACAGTCTGGTCAAAGCTCTGTTCAGCAGAAGAGGAAAAAAAAGACATAGACTTTCCTATCTTGCAAGCTGATTCATTTCTCAGGTCCCATTCATAGTGTAATCTACTCTGTACTACTACTGATAATTAAACTAGTGATTCTTGAACTTCTTGATGAATTACACCTTTTCCCAATCTCGGCTAATTTCATTCATTCATTCATTCAATCATTCAATCTATCAATTTTTATGACCATCGATCTCAGTCAATGAATCTGGGCAGTTTATAAACAATAAAAACAATAAAGCAATAAAAACAGTCAAATCAATAAAAACACTTAACAACAAATGAAATATACATAGGAGTAAGATACTTGACTACTTAGCAACATAGCCAGGAAACAGGGCCCTTGACACAGTCAGTGGCCCAGGCTCCAGTACATAGCCAGATGTTTAAGGTATTATAAAAAGCTAACAGGGTTGGGGCCATTCTGATCTCTGGAGAAAAAAAGTTCCATAGAGCAGGGGCCACTGCAGAAAAAGCTCATGTTCTGGTCCTGCCAGCTGACATTCTTAGATCAGTGGTGGTTAAACTGGGGATAATTACCCAAACTGATAATTTGACATATCCTGGGGACAATGGAACAATTCATAATAGAGCCTTTTTTTCTGTGGGAGTAATGACTCCAACTGGTGCAGAATGCGTTGTGCAGCATGATCATTCTGCTCAACCTGGTTGGACAGGTAGAAACTCTGGAAAAAAGGTGATCCCTCAGATACCCCAGTCCTAAGCCATGTAAGACTTTAAAGGTAATCCAACAACACCTTGAACTGCATGTGTGCCCAGTTCAACCACCAGTGATCTAAGCACAAGAAAGAGTTGGTAGGTTTCTTGGAGCTGCTATTAGACATGGAGGCAACAAAATACAGTCCTTTCTTCTTTAAACACATCCCAGCTTGCCTACATCATTCTGAAAGTGGAGCCCATAGGTTTTGCATATAGCATGTGCACCATGCCTTTGTCACACAGATGAAACGGTTGTGTTCTTGGATCTCAGTGTTTGAAGCAAATACAGAAGCCAGATCATTTGCATGATGAAGTCATGACAGATGTGTTGTCCTTTGTTCTCCTTATCTTCCTACAAATATCCTAGAATATCTGTGTTTTGTCCTTGACATATCTTACTAGCAACTTGGGGAGACAAGCAGTTTATATTGAGGGAATAAATGGGGAAAGAGTAAGTCTTCCCTGCCATTACTTGCTGTCTTGATCTATTTTTCCTTTCCACTTTCTGCAATCTTGGTTAGTGGATTAGTTTTAACAGCCAAGCATGTTTTTTCCACATGACTTAGAATTGGCTCAAACAGTTTAAATCAAATCAAATCTTTACTAAAGTCATAGGCCAGCATTGACTCATACAGATTATGGTTACAATTAAATCAGCTATACTAATTATGTGCTCGTGTAGTTTTCCATTCCTCCCATCTTTCCTATTTCAAGCAAAATAATATTTCTGGAAACCTTAAAATGACAAAGGGAGCTATCAAGCAAGCAACTTTCTTATAACTTTGTTTTCTGCATTCGGTCTTTGGCTTCTTCATTACTACTGTTAGTCTGATGTATTCACTGTCTGTGAAACCTAGTTTTTTTTCTGGTTTCAGTACTGCTGAAGCCTGAAACTGAAGATTATTTTTATCTAATAATTTTGCATTCTTTCAAATGATATTATTTGCTATTCTATGTGACTATGGAGATTCACAGTCATCCAAGTCATGGTTGTCCCAAAGGTGCTTTTTCAAGAAGCAACTGGACTTTCTGGTTTTTATTTGAAGACGTTTTGCTTCTCATCCAAGAAACTTCTTCAGAACTGAAGGATTGCTATTCTATAGTTATGTAAATACGTGTTAACTGTCTCTTAAAATGCCTTGTGGGACATGTTTACTCAGACTAGAATGATTGGCGCTATATTCCAGTCAGTAGATTTCCCATCCCTTGAATTTTGTTCCTAGTTTCAAAGTTTGATATTGTAGATAATCCTAAATCTAAGAAGAGTATTTATTTTGTAAACTCAAGGATCAATTTCAAGTTTCTGGATGTGGCATCTCCATTATTACAAAACAAACTTTCAATTTTTATAGTTTCTATCCCATCTTGGAGTAACAACCCAAAACAATTCATGACTACAGTTTTTAGTCCTAAGAAAATACCTTCTTTCCTGCACCTTATTTATTTAGCATATGGCAAATACATGGACTTATGGTGGATTAAGTATTAATGTCCAGTCCACCCAGCCATTCAAGGACAGAGTGATCTATGTTGAAAAAATCAGACATTGGGCCCGTGTAAGCTCTTGATGGACATTCGGACACAATGTGATGGACATTTTGTTGGGGAGCACCAGAGTCTTGCAACTATTCAGAACTTACTGAACACCAAAATACTATTCACTTCTTTTCTTACAGACAAACAGGATGAATTTAGGATCATATCCCTTTTATATAGTTCAATGATAGCTTAATTAAATTATTCCTAAGATTGATCTGTCCAGTTTAATTGGAAAAGATATACTGCATTGAAATACACAATTGAAAAGGCTATTGACCGATGGGGGGAAAAAGAGAGAGGAGGAAGATGTGGTTTTGAAATACATAGCAATCTAATGTTCTGTTAATAGACCATGAGATGGTATTTAAAATCATGACAGCTTTCAGCTGAATTCCCTTACAATGCCTAACTTCTGCTGAATAGAGTGGTACTCTATGTTCCAAAATAGTCTGCTGATAGCAACATTAATTTGGCAAATAATTCCTTCAGAAAGTGCATTTTCAGCTTGTTTACTCCATGTAGTTTCATGTATTTTTTTTAAGTCAAACCACCAAACACTTTAACCCTTTTTCTGTAAAATACAAAATCCATTCCAGCCACCCAGCCCTCATCCTCATGATCCATCCTACAATAGCAAACCAGAATGTGCCCAGGAAGGCGGAAAAGCAGTTTCGGTAAGAATGTGAATATTGGCTTAAAGCTTCAAGTGGGTTGATTACAATAATGTTGAAACTCCAGCAGTGTTGTTGTTTTTTTCTTTAAAATACACCAATGCATGTTTGATATTCTTCACGTGTTACTTATTTCAATGTACTTTCACCATTGATGCTCCAGATAGGATGACTAACTCTTCACTTTTACACAAACTACGATCTAAGTGGTGTAGCTCTTTGTAATTGGCAGGTGGATTTTTGTCAATGAACAGATTTTCTAAGTGCTGTTCAAGGTTTTCTGGTATGACACCCAGTGTGCCAATAACCACTACAGCAACCATGGATGGTTCTTACGTGTTTCTAATATATGTTCCTATTTATTTATTAGATTTTTATCCTGCCTTTATTATTTTGATAAATAACCCAAGGTAGTAAATATACCTAATACTCCTTCCTTTTCCTATTTTACCCACAACAACAACCTTTGAGGTGGGTTGGTCTGGTAGAGAGTGACTGGCCCAAAGTCACCTGTACAGTTTAAGGCGGGACTAGAACTCACAGTCTCCTGCTTTCTAGACTAGCACCTTAAAGTATGTGTGTATGTATGTATGTATGTATGTATGTATGTGTATAGATAGATAGATAGATAGATAGATAGATAGATAGATAGATAGATAGATAGATAGATAGATAAAATCATGGTTAGATATTAATTAGTGTTTTGTAATAGAAAGCTTTTGGGGGGGAATTAAGTAATATTAAGTAAATTAGATGGAAAACAGAATATTTGTTTTATGCAGCTTGGCTTAAAATGGTATTTATAAAAGAAAACCTTGGCTATATTATGTTAATAATAATACATTATTTTTACTTTGAAATGAAACGATGCATCTTGATTTTTGATTATATGCAAAAAAAACCTTGAATATTCTAGGATTGTTATTATTGTTATATATACAACATTTGGAAATCATGTCATAATGTAGCAGCATAGTAAATATGTGGATTCAAGCAGTATGTCCTTTTGCAATTGACGAAAATTTTGTCAATGTACAGATTTTCTAATTGTTGTCCAAGATTTTCTGGTATGGCAGCCAGCATGCCAATAACAATTGGGGCCACTGGTTATGCTATAATCTTTTGATTTTAATTTTCAGATCTTTATACTGTGTGATCTTCTCCAATTCTTTGTCTTCTATTCCAACTATCTCCCTGTATTGCCACATCAATTATTCACACTTTCTTCTTTTCAATCACAATTAGGTCTGGTGTATTATGAGCCAAGAATTTATCAGTTTATATTTGGATATCCCACAGTATAACTCAGCATTCTTTCTCTCAATGTCTTCAGGGTCTTAGGCTAAGACATCTAAAAACCAGCTATATGAGCCTATGATGTGGGATGGCAGGAATTAGATTTGGGACTTTTGCCACTGAGTTATCATCTCTTGCATAGTTATCTTATAAGAGCTGTGGTTAGAATGCAGTACTGCAGGCTACTTCTGCTGACTGCTGGCTGCCTGCAGTTTGAATTTCACCAGACTCAAGGTTGACTCATCCTTCCATCCTTCCAAGGTTGGTAAAATGAGGACCCAGATTGTTGGGGGCAAGATGCTGACTGTGTAAACTGCTTAGGGCGGGCTGTAAAAGCACTTTGAAGTGGTATATAAGTCTAAGTGTTATTGCTATTGCTATGGTGTACTTTGCAAATGAAAATTGTCATATTTTCTTACAATTCCTACACTGGTTCTCAGCTTTGGAATAGTTGAGAGTTCAATAATGGAAAGTTGCTTTCCAGATGCAGAGTAAAGAAACTGGAATGGTCTTTTTAGTTATTCGTAATGGAGTGATCGATGTCTGGGCATTTCTCCATTGAAAACATTGACTTTTTCATGTCTTCTAAGAAATTATAGCATTTTAATTTTTTTCTTTTACAACAACAAAATCAAAAACATTGTTTAAACTATGTATTACAGAAGAGAACAAATGGTGCTCCAAATGGATTTTATTCAGAGATTGACTGGGAAAGATATGTAAGTAATAGTAACAAAAAAAATACCCAAAGTTGACATCAGTCTTTTAAAATATTCTTTGTTCCAGTGAGACTTGGTTACTTATTTGCACACTTATTATTGTGTCATAGTGACTATGAATTATATTTTTAGCTTATCCTATCATGTGAGCACAAAATGAGTAACAACACCTGCATGTAAAGTATTCTGCTGATACATCCACTTATCAGATACATCCCTGCAGTTGGCCTGGACTGATTTTTTTCCCATGAAACTAATAGGTTATGTATAGAAGAAATCAGCCATGTCTATCTTTGCCCTTGATAATAATCTCCACCTACTGATATATTGAAAGGATCCCGAACTGAATCCATTTCTGCTGATTATTTAGAACGCTGAAAAGTTAAGAAATAGCAATGGACAATATTATCTTCCACAAATTTGTGGTCAGTGAGACTTCAATTACTTTTTTGAACCTTCCAGCAAAAACTAAGGCTAGAAGGAGTTGAAGTATGTGATATTGGTGGCTATACACATTTACCAGATAGATAGATAGATATTTAGATATTTAGATATTTAGATAGATAGATAGATAGATAGATAGATAGATAGATAGATAGATAGATAGATAGATAGAT
>JANHJO010005783.1:15059-29046 GCA_032468235.1 Pseudoxyrhopus heterurus | reverse complement strand
GTAAACAGTTTCTGCACATATGTGTGGGTGCGTATGCACATGCACATACATACATACTTTGTAGTATTTAGGAAGGTAATGTTGTCAGGTTGTTCATCTTCATGTCATTTCACAAGAAGGAATAAACAAAGGACAGTTTTGGGAAGATAGGCTCTGAAAAGGAAGCACAGTTCTTCCCCACGTATTTCTAGCAGCACTAATGGGAAATAAAAAATGGCTGTATGTTATTTGAATCATTTGCTTTCCCTGAAGAAGCAGGAACCATGTTATCCATGCAGGCCACCTGGTTGCCTCTCAAGCTAATTGTCCTTCTAAAGTTCTTAGAATAAATAGGCAATCAGTGAGGATTTGAGATGTAAGACTCAAAGGTAACAAAATTCATTTGGAACTTTTAAGCTACAGCTTGATAAAATATTTGAAGATTAAATACCATTCAGTATAACAGGGAAGCGTCAAAATAACATTAATCTCCCAATGAGAATGGGATAAAAAAAAATAGTACAGATAGAAGATCCTTTAGGGAATATTTAGCCTGCAAATTTTAAGCCAGATAGGCTCAAAGTTTGACACAATAAAGCACTGAAATATTCTTATTAAATGTCTTTAAAGACAGAAGAAGTGAGGACAGGAAATGAAAAGCAAAGCAGCTTCAAAATTGCCCAGCAGAGAATCTATAGAGAATTTGCACTGAATTCACACAGCAAGTGTCCTGTTCCAAATTAATTTTGTTACTAAAGATTGACGAGTTTACTATTCTCATAAACACATACTCTTCTAGACTAGGAGATATATTAGCATGGCTCAGTGCCAAAATTAAACCCTTCCAGGAATAACTTATTAGATATTGCTTATGCAACAATATTTAAAGGATATGAGAATTTTGTATTTGACTCTTTTGTACATAACATATATGATATAAAGAATAATTTGTATTATATGGAATAGTTTAAAAGTAAAGCATACTGTCTCAAACCACATACAGTGAAGAGACCAGAAATCACAAATTCTCACTATTTTGGGAGAATAGGGGTCTCAATGAACTGACAAATTGCAGACCAGACACAAAGACTAACAAAAACTTAACTACAGATATGATAAATAAAATGAGACAAAAGTAAACATAAGGAAAGTTATGTAGAGAAATAATAGGGATACATGAATATTTCAACATCCAAAGTGTGCTCTGCGTTTTTCAGAAAGAAAGAAAAAGAAAAGGTAGAAGAATATTTAACTCCATAGTATGCCCCTTTTCCAAAACAAGGAATAATTGCCAATTTTTTTAAATATAAGAAGTTGACAATATATGCCAGACATTTTTAAGACAATGCACATGTTTTTGAATATAGTAGTGGAAGTAATTGCAAATATGAAAAGGCCAGTCTCCCAAACTGCCCGAAATATATAAAGAAAGAGGACATGGTTTTTGATTAATTTGAAATCTTAATGAATTTTAGATCTGTAACACTTTAATTAATTTTTGATCTATAGCAATCTTTTAACAATTAATATGTGGGATAAAATAAGCCAATGTGGATTTTCTGTTGATGTTTTTCCTGCAAATATCTTCATAGTATAGGTTCGTTTTTAAAATCAAGTTTAAACAGGCCCAAGACCTTAAGTGGATTTGGGAAGAGAGCCATCTGAAGAAAAATAGTTTTGAAATTTATATTTTATGAAGCTAGATGATCTCCTACCATCCAAAGACATTTTTACTACTGACCTTTCGCTCTCTGACTAGGTATCTGTTCTCTCTTCCTTTTTGCTGATCACAGAGACGCAGCCCGGTAGGTCATGAATTTATGTTGAAACAGTTGCGTAAATGACTGTGGGTTATTTTAAATTTATTTGGGGAATATGCCTCACATATCTTGCAGAGCGTGTTTGGGAGATAACAATTCTTGCCAAGCTTAATAAGTATCACATTGATTAAGAAATATTTCCCATTTTATTATCTTTAAAATCTTCCCTACTGAACTCTTGATCATTCAGTTCTTCTTGGTCTTCCCTTTTCCTTGGATATGATATTATGGCCTCATTTTCTGGTGTTAAAATATTTCATGGAATATGATTTGAAAAGAAAAGAGCTGCCTTGAAAAACACATGCAGAAATGGACAGAATAACCATTCTGGATCCAATCCTCTGTCACCTTCTATTTTGGTATATAAAGTATAAGGAGCTATCAGAACAACATGTAAGAACACTTTTGCATAGATATGTCCTGTTTATGTTTCATACTTGAGTATTCTATTTTCTGTTTCTATGGTTTTTTTCCATCTTCTTCAATACCACAGTCTAGATTTTTAGTTAAAAAAATTAGACATAAACCAATGTACAAGCAAATGAGATTTTATGAATGTATAATCCAGCTCTGGGGCTATAAACATGTTGTCTAGGTCTTTTTAGCAAATTGAGTATATGTGAAATTTTTATGTAAATACATTTGTAACTATTACCTTCAACTCTACTCAAAAGATGTTTGAATAGTTTGCATGTTTATGTAAATATGAGTGAATGAATAAACTGGCAGAGGAACCCACAAAGTGTACTCTATAAACTCAATTTAGTGTATGTTTTGTTTTACAAATATTATTTATCAATGGCTTTTCAGCATTTCAAAACAGAGCAATGTTCCCTTTATGTAAATATAATCCTTTAATTCTAAACTGTAGTTTTCTGTATTTAATTTTAGGGTTCAGTTAAGAGGAACCTATCTAGTAAGTATCATTTAAAAACACATTGGACTTTAACCGGTGAATATCCATAGATGGAGTGGATTTGTTTCATAATTTTCATATTCTAAAAGAGCAGCAGCAGCTAATTAATAAGATCGTATTCAGAACATTAGTGAAATAGACCTCAAAACAGATTGAGAATACATCTGCATACTGCTATGAAATTCTGTACAAATGCATAAACATAATTAATAGATGCATTCTAAATTAAAGTACACATGCAGAATTTGCAGTTAGCTGACTGCATAGACCATATCAAAAGGACGTAAAATATATATTTTTCTGGGTGTAAGTGAAATATCAATCACAATTCATGGAATATTCTCATATATCTAATAAAAATACATGCATACTGTATATTTAATGAAAATATTTTCATTGCATTTATTTTTCATAAAAACACATATGTAGCCCTAAAATGTGAAGTATTAAAGTATATGTAGAAAGATTGGGGGCAGAGTTAATCTCAGCTGAAATGATTTATTAAATCTTGTATTATCTTAAGCAGTTAGGTTTCTGCATGCATTAAGTAGAAAAATGTAGATTGCCTAATTATAATTTTAATATTATACAATTGTTGGCCGTTTGATCTATTTTAAGGAGATATTAAATTATAGCAATAACACTGAGACTGATATAGCGCTTTACAGTGCTTTACAGCCCTCTCTAAGCAGTTTACAAAGTCAGCATATTGCCCCCAACAATTTGGGTCCTCATATTACCCACCTCAGAAGGATGGAAGGCTGAGTCAATCTTGAGCCTGGTGAGATTTGAACTGCCATGTTGCAGTCAGCCGGCAGTCAGCAGAAGTAGCCTGCAATTTTATAATTTAATATTGTCCGAAGCTATCATAGCCTTTCACACGAAGCAGTTTTACTAGTGTTCCTTCCAGTTGTCCAGCCATGGAACCGATATATAGGGTTTCATTCAGCCCTAGCTTTCCATCCTTAGCCTTGTCTTATGAGCAAAGAAAGAAAACACCCTTTTGTTAAATTTAAAGTCAATGAAATGGTGGCAAGGTGTATGAGAGAATAGGAAAAATGCTGAGGAGCCAGGAGGCAGGAAATGTCAAGAGCAGAATTCTCCCATAGCTTAGGAGGTAACATTTCAGATTTGTTCTTGCAGTAATAACTCCTTCACTCCCACAAAATTAATTGCCTCAACTGCAAAAAGTTTACAAAAGTCACAATATTATGCAAAAGGGAATATACTTGTGGTCTCAGATCAGCACCAATGCCATATCTTCATGAGCCCACTGTTCAGTTGATTTTATTTAATATTCAGCAGGCAGTTTTTCTGCACTGTACTCCAAGAAAACAATTTTAAATGTATATTTTGTGCTAGGTGAAGAGATAGCAAGACCCCGGCGTTCAACACCTACTCCAGAGCTTCTCAGGTTAGTGTAAAACTGAGTCCCCAAAGATGTGGAATTCTTATTCTCAAAATGGACATGTGTGGAGGGATTATTATTTTATGCTTGATTGCCTTAAAAGATTAGGTCTACATTTGTTTTCTAAATGTATAAAATTATAATCTCTTAGCTAATTTAAGACCAATTTTCAACCCTATATGTGGTTCTATATGCAAAATGGCATTCCCTTTTTACTTATATCTTGAGTATGAAAAGAATACTGTAATGCACTTTTTTATCTAACTTTTAGAGATCTGGGAGGAATTCCATCTGTATCAGACTGAATTTACACAGATATCGCTTGGTTGCCAGATAATATTATCAAATTAAGACAGGCTATAAGCAGAAATGTGTAAACAAAATTTACAATATTGGAGCCAGTTCTTGCCAACTATTTATATTTACTCTATTATTTATACTCATAAGATTCCAAATACATAAATAAATGGATTCAAAATATATTTGATTTATTATTTTACTGGATTACAGTATTCAGTTTCTGAGTATTTATCCAAAAATGTGTAATGTATTAACTATTGATTAAGACAGAACATTGGACAAAGAAGAAACAAATTATACCAAAAGAACTATTAGAGTTTTACAAAAGGAAAGGTACTGTTGATCAACATTTCTTTGATATTATTTGATTATTAAATATGTCCAGGAAATAACTGGTACCAAATAGCTTTGAATCAAAATATTTGAAGAATAACCTTTTTATCCCAATCTGCTATGGTAGACCAAATACATAAACAATCTGATATCACAGATTTACATATACACAGACTCACATTTGCACACATGTGTGTGTGAGTATGTGTGTACACAGACACAGACACACAAAATGCAATTAACCAAATCTACAGAATAGTTAGTGACCAGAACTAAGCATTGGGACAGGATACTAATTGTTAAAATATAACTTGGTGGTGTTGTTGTTTTTAAATGCCTTAATCATTTCAGGTAATAGACACATTACTTCATTCCATTTTAAGAAGTAGTAATTGTGGGGATAGTTTTCATCCCCTAAATTCTTCTGTTGTATGTGTAAATTTGTTCCAGATTCTTTTGGCAGCATAAATTCATTGTAGAGGAACTACATATTTTTTAGTAATAAATTTAATTGCCATTAGTGCCATTATCTGTTGAAATGTTATTTGTACTTAGGCATTTTTAAATATTGGGCAGGTTTTTTTAATGTCTTATAGAGGTTTTAGGCACTTGATCTGTTTTCTGATGTTTTCTTATTACCGTATATTATACTGGGATATATTTTAGAAGATTTCTTGCTTCTATTATGCTATCATTCTAATATCCTTGAATGGAAAAATATAACAAAATGCCTTTTAATATATGTAATCCTAACGGAAAATGTTATACAAAAAGATAGGTATAATATTATGTATATTGAGGTAAAGTATTCATATATCTGATAACTTGTGGTCTGTTGACATTTAATTTCTGAATTTTTAAATAACAAATAAATTGTATTGTCTGTTATGTTGTAAATAAACTGAATTGGGTTCTTTTAAAAAAAAAAAAAGATAGGAACTTTCACTACTGGTTGTGAAATGCTGCTTCCAGTATTTATTTCCTGACTTGTGGGTTTTTACTTACAAGAATAACATTTAATCTTTGGTTGGTATGTGTATATGTGTGTCTGCATGTTTAAAGAAACAGAACAGTACTCCAAAGGCTCGAGATAAGATCTCCTGAGCTGAGTGGGCACAATTTTCTAAATATTAAGGAAGGTTTTTCAGATGATTCTCTGCTTCTACTGCAGAACCAGAAAGTCACAATGATGTTTTCAAGGAAATTGAGCCCCATTTGTCTAACTATTTCAAAAGCTGGTTCCTGAACTTCCTTTTACAGCTATAGAAAGTAACATGAATAACATGAAATAAAATGCAGTAAACAGTACTCCTATTCAGGTAGCCCAGGGGTGGGCAACTAAGGCAACTTTATGGATGGCTCAGGAATTCTGGGATTTGAAGTCCATAGGTCGTAAAGTTGCCATATTTACCCCCTGGGGTACCCACTGTTTATATTCTATTCCATTCTCCCAACACTTAGAATGTTCTATCACTGTGCAGGTTTAGTCTTTAGGGGCTCTTGGGAGGTTAATAAATTGGCCTTTTCATTTTCACGTATCCAAATCCTGGCAGTATTCAAATCTGGTAACATGCATAGTATTCTTTGATTTCTTAAGGATTAGCACTTAAGAACCTAATTTGTTTTTAATATGTAAGATTTTATAGAATTGTTCATATATAAACTTTTGAGCATTGAATAGCTACATTGACAACTTTCCCGTGCAACTTAAAACTGCATAGTTGCTGCGGTACATAATATTTTCCTTACATAGATATGGCAATGGTTATTAGCAGATCTACAACAAGCAATGTAAAAACAAAAATTCCGGTGTAAATATATGAAATGACATTTAAAAGTTTGACACTTGTTTTTTGGAAAATATTTTTAAAAAAATCTAACCCATTTGTCACATCTGCTGATATCAAGTACCTAATTTTTCTGTAGCAAAAGAACTTCAGAAGACGCTGCTGTCCTAGCACCATTATTTGGTCCACCACTAGAATCTGCATTTGAAGAAGACAAATTGGAAGGTAAATTATTAAATTGTATTTATTTATTAGATCCATAGCTTGCCTTTCTCCCAGGGGCTCAGGTGGGAATATCTAGCTTTCTCTCTATTTGAGTCTGTTCCTATAGCTCTTGTGTTATTTTGGATTGAAAAATGTGATTTTGTCTGGAAGTTACCCAATTAACTTCTATGATTGGACCTTGGGTCTTACCTGTTCCAGTTCAATATCATCCCCGTATGATTATTCCATGTAGATTTTGCATCAGGCTGGTTCACCTGAAATAATCATTAGATTCATCGTTTGATTAATTCTGTCCATTTCACCAGAGTGTGTTACTTTATTCAGAATAACAAAAGCAGTTTTACCTCAGGCTCTCCCTTTTTTATATCTGCATGCAACCTCTTGGTGCAGGTATGGAAAAGGTGGGGTGTTGCTGCTTTCATTATGCTGTCCCCTGCAGATGCAGCTGACTCTTTCTTTCTTATTGTGAGTGTATCTATGCTCCCCTGGGTTGCTGAATTGCCAATCTAAGAAAAACATGGTATCAAATCTATGTTAAATGTCTTATTTTGCTCCTATCTGAATCATTTTTAACAAGCATTTTGATATATTTTTTAAAATGTGCCATATTAGATGAATGAGAAATGTGAACTGGATACATGCATCAGGAAGCCACTGGTTCCAATATTGTACTGCACATTTCATGGTGAAACAAATACTCAAAATACTACTTATAAGTATTTGGTTTAATTTGTTTTTATTTGGATAGCTGCTGTAATTCGGTCCTAAAGTTCAGAGTTAAACTGCTACTGGAAGTAAAAAAGAATCAAGCTCTTGTGTTACTTCTAGATTAATATGTTGTTATTTATCTGCTTATATATAGCTTCAGGTCCCATAGATCAGTCTGAAGTTTGGGGTTCTGTGCAACCAGCGAACTCAAGTGTAGAATCTCCAAATGCATCACGACCCTTCCCATCTGGAAGTAAGTTAGAATAATTCTTGGTAGAAAAAGTGGTTTAATTTGTTGGGCCTGTGTAACTGAAAAATTGTGAAATATAGAAAGAAGTAAATCTACTAGGGATCATAGCTCATTATACAGTGTGGAAACAGAAATATTAATTCAACTGTGCAATGAAAACTTACCTTTACTGCCAATATAATATATTTAAAAAAATTAATCAGAAAACAGAAGAGAAATTTATCATTAAAATTGCTATGTTTATTTTAATATGTATAATGTTTAGCAATATTATTACATATGCTTCCATATTAAACATGTATTTCTGATGGTAGAAATACTCTGTATAAAAATTATGCGATGTTCTTTGAAGATCAGAAGCTAACAACTGGTGTTCCAGCATAAGTGGAAATGTCTTCGGCTTGTACAATGAACTTTGAATTGTAGCTAATCTACATGAGACAGAGTTGTCAATTCTTTATGATTGAGCTTTGTCTATCCTTGTCTTTGAAATGTTCCTTTTATGTTACAGCACCTCCACCACTTCCACCCAAAAACATTCCTGCTACACCTCCCCATGCTGGTTCTCCTTTAACAATTGGAGTAGGTAAGAATATTTGACACAAATAGTCAGGTCTAATATTTGTATAGTTTGCTGCATAATAACGATGACCTGGTTTAGTATACACTATGAAACATTAATATGAACTCAATCAGAATTTCTTAATATAATGCATATACTGTATGTGTTTAATATTTTGTTCACAAAATATTTTAAGCAGGTTTCTCTTAGATATCAAAAAATAACTGATGAAGCTTTATACATTATCTTCTAAATCCTTGAAATTTTGAAATGCTTCTGTTACCTGTGTTATATTAAGTACTCAAATTAGAATGTTTTTTAGTAATTTTATTAGTAAGCTTTTATTTACAAGATTCAATTTTGTATAAGAAAAGAATTTGGGAAGCTTAAATATGTTTGTCTTGAATCTCAATGCATTTAGGGTTTTCTTTTCAATCAACAAGTGGTTCTGTTATATAAGGAAAACTGCCATGCATACAAACTCAATTTTTAAAACATTTCTTTACAAACATATGTAACATTTTGGATCAGAATTTTTTCTCTTTTTATCAATATTTCTTTTATATATACATGGTCTATGGTAGATGATTACCTCCCTTGGTGTGCTACACTTTGGTAGAAAGGTAGACTACGAATATACTAAAATATAACGATTATATTTCTCAAACATAACCTTCTCCAATCTGGAATATAGCAATTGGGAAGTGGGGAGAATTGAATAAAAAATTAATATAACTTTGCTTTCCTAAAAAAAATTGGGTGTTTTGGTTTTATATATATGTATTCATAATTACAGAATAATAATTATAGCTATTATATTCTAACGATGAACTTACTAGCTGCGATCCAGAGCTCTGCACATATGGAATAGTCATCTTCTTTTCTATGAAAAGAAAATAGTTTTACATTGTTTTCTATTTTGTATGCAGATTTGGAAAATTGCAGCCATTTCAGATAAAATGGAGGCTGGGGATGTATCTCTTGTTGTCATTGGGAATTAAATTTGCTTAACTTTTGTTGAATGGCGACTAATCACAGAGATTAAGACACATACTGAACTTTAAACATTTTCTTTCACAGAAGGAATAGAATTTAGAAACTGTTTATTTGATTTCAACATTGAAATTTAGTAATGCAACAATTATTTGAATATAGCAACCATTAATTAATTTTTCACTAAGAATCTTTTCCTGTCCCTTAACACATCTGTGGTCAAATGTTCTGCTACATTCACTAAGATTTATTTTGGCAATAATGACGATTCAGCTCAAGCATAGAAATGTATTACGAATTATATTCTTCTTGATTTGCTAAAATAATATCACATTGCATATCACATAATCCAATGCATTATGCAATATACATGTTCATACGTGCACATACATCTCCTTGTTTAAATTTTGTATTGTTTTGCCATTTCTCTTCTAATATCTAGTAATAAAGTCACAGTGTCAATTGTGTTGCCTAGATAATTTTCTCTATCAATATATAACGTATGATATTTGATTTTGAAAGAAGAATATAATTTACATGGAATGTGCTTTCAAGTTTTATGGATACCTGCACACAACGTTCTCAAAAGCACCTTTTAAATGTGTTATCAAAATGTTTTTGTGCTAGAATGTAGCTTGACTTTTAAAAGCCCCATACATACATAGAGCAATAATACAACTTAACTGTACCAGTTGATGTTAAAGTTTGAAATCAACTACTTTGACCACAGGAAATGACCAGACAGCAACAGAGGTCAAAAGTGACAAACTACCATCAATCAATGACTTGGACAACATTTTTGGCCCAGTATTATCCCCCAAGTCTGTTGCTGATAACGCAGAGGATAAATGGATCAGTTTTTCTGATCAGTCCCTGGAAAATGTAACTCCAGAGGTGACTTCAAGGGAAAAAGTGGTGTCCCCACCTGTGGCATCCGAAATCCCAGAAGAGCCTCCAGAGGCTGAAGTCTCTCGCAATGTTCCTTCTCCACTCAATTTAGAAGAGGTTCAGAAGAAAGTTTCAGAGCAGACCCACGTTAAAGATGATAACTTAGCACCAGCAGCATCTCCTAAAGATTTTGGGGTGGGACAGAGAGCAACACCACCTCCCCCTCCACCTCCTACCTACAGGACAGTTGTGTCATCACCCGGACCCAGCCCTGGCGGTGGCACAGGAAGCACCAGTGGTATGTCTAAACAGCTTTGAGTGTGCTTCAGTGTGGCCATGAATGCTGCCGTGTGAAACAGCAAGCCTTTTTAGCTGTTAGTTTTTTTGTTTTTGTTTTTGGCTTTTAGCATCAATCATTCCCTTTTGTTGATTGTACTGTGCCCAGTGGCCTTTTTTTTTTTTCTTTAATTCCGTGCTCTTGTGACCCAACTCAACTGTGAATCCTTGATAGTATGTTTTATTTTCCTACCATTGCTGAATGTCTAATTGTTGATGGGAGAGCTTTATGTCTTAAGCACCAGGTAAAGGTGGAAATGTGATATCATTGATCAGGATTGCTCTAAATTTATTAAAGCTCTGAATCAGGAAATGAAGTATTTTATTTTACTTCACTTGGTGATTTTCCTCAGGAGGAAAGCATAAGTAAAGAACCCATATTTTGCCAGGTTACCACAGTTCCTACTTGACCTTTTTGCAGAAAAAAGAAGTCTGAAAGGACTTTCCCCTTTCATCTATGTAATTCAGGATCTCTATAATCAGTAGTCAGGAAAAAACTATTTTATAGCACTTAAACAGTAGCAGGAAAGATCACATCTGTCTAAAAAACACTTCCTATGCTTTTCATGGAAAGTATAAGCACATATTAATATATTAAGTCTTAAATGAAAGATTTTCTCTCTCTCTCAGGGCCTGTATCCACTGTAGTGATCTTTGTTCCAACCATAGAATGGTACAGAAAATATTGAGGGCATAGATTGGTGGACTTTCCTGGCTTACTTCTCCCAACAAACATCATCAACCAAACTCTCCTTAAATGGGATGGGGATCTGGAAGAATGCAAATTTTAAATGGCAATCAAAAGGAGCCTCTCAATTAGCTTATATTCAGCTGATAAGCTCTTTTTTTAAAGATAAGTGTAATGCTATTCAAGAATAATGCTATATCCTCATGAGAATCAGCCCAGACCTCAGCTAACAGATATGATAGGAGTTATACTGTTAATTAGCAGAGAAAGGGTCAATTTTGTCTTTGTTGCTTCACTAACTTCCAGATGTGAGATTGGAAAAAAAATGGACATGTCCATACAGTCATCAGAAGATGAACTCAATTTAAGAAACAATTTAATTTTAATATAGTAATACCAATATAGTAATCCCAATAGGAAATTATATATAGTGCTATTTCATTGGAAATACAAGTGTGGGTATAGCAGATGATTGCGGTAGCCCAAGAAACAAAGATGGGTAGCATGAAAAATTATTTTAGTCCCCAGGAAATCCATTCATCTACTTCTGAAGCTGTTGTTGTATACCATGGACTTCAAGGTGCTTCAGATGACATCAAGGCAAACTCCTACCCTTTGTGATGACAAGAAAATATCTGTGGCTATTCTCAGACTAATAGGAGCTCTGATGGAAATTTAGCAAGGCAGAAAAGTATTTAAATCTCAGATCAATAATCAACACTTCAGGGGAACAACACTTTGGGTTGCTTTCCCTGAAAATACTTTTAAAATTTGTTATGTTTCCTAATGTATCCTTCGAGTAGTTTAGAAAATAAAAATGGAGGCATGAGAGTGAAACATGCACCCCATTATTTCTACAAACAACAAGTTAAAGCCATCTCCCTTTGTAACTAAAAACAATTGTCTAGAGTCTGAAAAAGAACTATAGCTTCTTCTTATATGGCAATAATTTCTTGAATGTGTCCAGTAAGTAACTTGCTTTGGACAACATATGCTTTGTATTTTTTCTCTGGCTCCCAATTCAATTTTGGAAGGAAATGAAAACTATCTACTGCTAATTACAAATAGGAAATCAACAACATGTTCCTCTAAGATGAGACTGAAGAATTCTTTCTTGTCTTTGATAACCTCTCCTTGTTGATACTTACATAACCCCTATTTTCAAAGAAAATGCCTTTTGTGGCAAGAGTGAACTCTGAGAGAGAGGAACAGAAAGATATATTCAAACACTATTTTGAGGCAAACCCCCCCCCCCATTCTAAGGGGTCTTAGAACTTATCCTTCCATGTTGTATTTTTTTCCTTAATAGCAAATTTCATTATTACTATTTTTAGGAAACAAAATAAATGTTATCATTAGTCTTTAAAATTATTGTTTTCATTTAAAGCAGGGAATGGCCTTGTATGTTCCAGATATGATTAATGGAATAGCTTAAAGCTTGTATATATCTATCCACAAATGGATGATGAAGTGAATAACTGCTGGTCTAGGTACAGACAGTTTCATATGGCTTACTATTGAAATAAAAATTCAGTTTTGCAAGTTTGAAATACCCTAGGTGGGAGAAATCTTTTTTTAATTTAAATTATTTTCCAAAAAAAATCAGAAACCAACCTTTCACAATTAATTTTATTTTGGGGGGAAAACACTTCTCTTATTTTTTGAGGTGTTTCATTTTCCTGAAGTTTGGTAGTTGATGATTAAGATGTTCCCTCTGAAAAATACAAGTTGGGCTGGAGTTGGATCTGCAATATAATTGCAACATTATCTGTTTACAGCAATCTAGGATTCGTATTTTTTATAAAAAGCAAGTGCAAAAATAGATGGTGTATTATCTGTTTCACTTATTATTCCCATGATTTGAGTGGAACTGGAAGTTAATCGGGCTTATAGCATCTCTTGCAGTTCTATATATCAATATATACAGTTAAGGAAGATAGGTGTCCATAGACACATATGCTTTCCTATCTCAAAGTTTCTTTCCTGTGTAACTATAATCAATTATTACAATATATTTTGGGGTTATTGTATTTTTGCTTGTTTTGGCACTTTCAAGGACACAGTTGATGGCTATTGGGGAAATTTCTTCTTGTGTACTTACCACAACAGATTTCCATGAAGTTTTATGTTTGGATTAAAAAAGTATGTGTGTGTGAACAGCCATTCTAGCTGTTTGAAATGTCAGTTACCACCAAAATTATCATAATGATTGATTGGAGTTGGTTTCAAAATAAAGCATTTTTGTCATCAATCAAATCAGCCTCAACGTAGAGACTGATTTGACAATTCTATTAAAAGTGTCCATTTCTTGTTCTGAGACAGAGCTATCCAGTAATTTCTGCACTAAATATTACATTTTAGAAAATTGCTAAGGTATCTGAAGATTCTGTAGAAACATTTTCAATTGTGTGTATCATCCCTTGAATATAAAGCTTCCTTGCTGTTTCCAGAACATAGATGTATTCTTCCAAAGGTAAAGTGCCACCAGTTTTATAGCATAGATTCATCACAAGGGTGCTTTTTCAAAAGGGAACCGGACTCTGTTTTTCCTTGAAGACGTTTCACTTCTCATCCAAGAAGCGTCTTCATTTCTGACTGGAGAAGCTTCTTGGTTGAGAAGTGAAACATCTTCAAGGAAAAACAAAGAAAGTCCAGTTGCCTTTTGAAAAAGCACCTCTGGGACAACTATGACCTGGATGATTGAGAATCTCTATAGACATAGGTTCATCAATATACATTCCCTCTTTGTTTCATTTGTCACTAATAGAGAAACCTGAACTATACAGCAATACAC
>JANHJO010005782.1:27838-41095 GCA_032468235.1 Pseudoxyrhopus heterurus | reverse complement strand
CGCCCCCTGTCTCCCAATCCAGGAATGGGCACAATTGGAATATAAGATCTACCTGTGCCACCCCCCGCCCCCTTGCCATGGCTGCCACCCACTCTTCAAATTGTATAAGGGGTTCAAGAAGGCATATACCTCTAGGTCAACAATTCTTAAACTTTTTAATTCCAAGGGAAATGAACATGCCCTCAACAATAATTCAAGTTTCTAAACCCTAAAGGAGTGGCTCAGGTTTTTTTTTTTTTAATATAGGCAGCAATCTAGGTTAAAGGAATGAAAGATGATCATCTTTCATTACAAGCCCAGTTCCTTCATGCTCTGCTTCATGTCCTACCTTGTGTCCCCAATATAGTCTTGTTATTGGAAACAAGTTTAGGTCCTCTTTCAATTTCAACCTCATTGGCTGCTATTAAATTAGGGTTGAAATTATGTTTTTAGAATATCTGCTAGCCTATTGGCCCTAATCTGTTTAGACAGCTACACCAGTTTCTGAATAATCCTGTTAGCAGACAATATATGACAAATAGATATTGATTTGATATGGTTATCAAGTTTAAATTATTTCTGAGCAAATGTTTAAATTGAATAGAAGTTTTTAGATATTGTTTACCAGGATTCAAGTAACAGCTAAAGTATCTTGTTCCCCAGGATACTCTGGAATAAGATATGGAAAAGCCTTTTACCTTATACCTTACCTTAAAAATATTTCCATATTTAAATATAAATGAGCTTTTGGTAGGACTAGGCTGATTGCCTTCCTTCCCATAGTAGGAAGAAGATATAAGGAAAGTACCTCCTCCAAAAGAATGTGTCCTATAATAACCATGATATAGAATCAATGAAACATGTTCTCTGTTACAGTTTTGGTCTTAATTTCCATAATGATCTGATTAGTCCTATTTTAACATCATTTCCTAAACATTCAAATCAATTTTATGTTACATATCTTTTCCATAATCGAATTCCTAAAGTGACTTTAGAGATGGCAAAGTTTCTAACTGGTGTAATTAGGATAAGGAAGCAATTTGATTTTAATTTATATAGGGACATTGAGGGCTATGATTTAAAAGGGTAGGTCAATTTTGCATATTTTAAAATAAGTTTTTGTTATGGCCTGTAGATTGTTTAAGTAAACTGACTGACCTACTTGACAGGATGGGTAGAGATCATTGGAGTGAGGCAGTCCCTGTAATAAACAGCCCTATACCAAAAAGATCTTTATACATACATAACATACATACATACATACATACATACATACATACATACATACATACATACATACAGTATACATATAGTACCTTTATTCACACCTGAAAACTGGAATAAAGACTAATTTTAAAAAGAGGGTGAAAAAAGAAGAGGGGGAGAGAGAAAGAGAATTACACATATGTAAAGGGATTACAATTCATAAAATTTTCCTGTACCTAAATTCATGCAGAAATTAATGCAAAAATATAATGAAGAGCCAAATATAAAGAAGTCCAATATACCCCAGAGAAGTGAAGATAATAGCAGAACATTTCATTTATTTAAATTTATGTCAAGCCCTTATTTATTTATTTAATTTATTTCCTGCCCATCTTGCAACAAACAACTTTGGGTGGCATCCAGCATTAAAACATTAAAAACCTAACAAAGAAATATCTTTAGAAATTAGAAATGTAATAATCATACATGTTCAAGTAAAGCTTTCTTTGGTTTTTGTATATGATTATGAGATGTTATCTAGTACAATTTGATGGTTCCAAAATATGATGAGTGGAAACCTGATGAAGTTTTGAGGATTCTTGTTGGGTGATATTGCATATGCTTTTCACATTTTTTCTGCCTTGTTCAATATCCTTACGGTAATCAAAGGAAAAATTAGGAGCTCCCCTGCTCCATAGGCAAAGCAGGAAAAGTTTAAATGCCATTCTCCATAGCAAACCAAATAACTTTTACAATAAATAACTGGATTTTATCAGATGCCTATTAAGCAGAAGCTAGAAATAGTAAGCTTTCTTAATACCTAACTTATAATGTACAAGCAAACTTGAATATTATTCAGGAAGCTTTCTCATGTTTGCCCTAAGGTATAGTGATGTGTAGGAACGCGGTGGCTCAGTGACTAAGACGCTGAGCTTGTTGATCAGAAAGGTTGGCAGTTCGGCGGTTCGAATCCCTAGCGTGCCGCGTAAGAGAGTGAGCTCCCATTACTTGTCCCAGCTTCTGCCAACCTAGCAGTTCGAAAGCCTGTAAAAAATGCAAGTAGAAAACTAGGGACCACCTTTGGTGGGAAGGTAACAGCGTTTTGTGCGCCTTCGGCGTTTAGTCATGCTGGCCACATGACCACGGAGACATCTTCAGACAGCGCTGGCTCTTCGACTTTGAAACAGAGATGAGCACCGCCCCCTAGAGTCGGGAACAACTAGCACGTATGTGCAAGGGGAACCTTTACCTTTACTTAGGTGCACATGTTCCTAATTTGTGTCAAACAGGCACTACTGAATTAGTCCTCTGGAGAGATTTTAAAGCACAAACAAGACTGTGCTCATTCCTTTTCATTCTCTGAACCAAATAAGCAGCTCAATTTTAATTCAACGCTGGTCACTGGCCAGAGTCTTCTATCAAAGCCATGATAGCTGTGATACAGGGTAGCTTAGGCCGTGCCATCACTGCCTTCTAACAGATTGTTGCCATTTTCTGCTTTGTAGTAGCTTCTTCAAAATATATTTGTGTTTCTCAGAACCCATCACCAAATTGGTTTTGCACCATTTTGAGACTGGGTATAGCCGAATGTTCTAAAACAAAAGTTTAATTCTCCAAATTCTCTCTTGCAAAATTATGAAAATATAGAAAAGACTCACTGTAGCATTATCTATTTATTTTGTTATCTGCTCAGTTTCCATAAAAATATTAAGTATGGCTTCCAGTCACCCAAATCACACCCAGATCTGCCTTAAAAGTCAAGGCAGACACCTAAAGCTGAAGATAGGAACCAGATGTGAATATGGAAAACCCTACACAATGGATATGAATAAGCAGAGAATTTACATAAATCATTGCTTTATCCAGTGTTGCACTTTTTTAAAAAAAAAATCACCTTGTTTTGCAATGTTGAAGGCATGCCAATAGCCACATTATTTTGACTATTTATCACTCAAAATAATGGGTTCAGGGCTACAAATACTACTGGTAGATCTCTTTCAGAGATAACTATTGGTTAGTTTAAATCGAGGGATAATTTTTTGCTTCTGTTTCCCTATCAAGAATTCTGCCCTGTGAGGATTAATTTCATATGATTGGCTGTTTTGCTTAAAAAGCAAATAATGTTGATGTTGAATAGAGGTATAAAATCAGAGATTCGATGTTTTAGCGAAATCCCCTCCCCCTGCACATTTAGAAACCAGGTTAGAGCTGGGCAAATAATTCATCAAGTTCAGATCTTATGGCTTGGTTTCGAGGAAAAGGAAGGAATCCCAACGCTATCTTGCTTCATTATGACTAACCTGGCAGTGTGCTGCAGATGCCAAAAAAGGCCAATGCAGTCCAAGGCTGCATCAACAGAGGGATAGCATCAAGATCACGAGAGGCTATAGTACTGATCTTTACTACACTAGTAAAGATGTGGCCCACTTTTTGGCTAAAATGGCTGCCTGTAAAAAGAGAGCCTCCCCCCCAATCTACAGCCAATGCTGACCCTTATTTTGATGATCTGTCTTGCCTCACCTATGAGGAGCAGTGACAGTGATAGTTTCTGGAACTTTCCCCTGACTGCCGCTCGGTATTGCCAATTGTTTTAACCATTTTAACTGACTTGGATTGCATAAATCCCAAATGCTCACCCTGAATACCAATGTCCCTGACTTTTACGCAGCATGTCGCTGATTTTACCTTATTTAACAGTGTCTTACACACCACTTTTATATTGTTCCCTGTCTCCCTCTTTTCCCTTTACCCTTCGGTTCAAGACTTCGGTCAGGAACCTAATAAAAAAGAATAACCTTCAAAATAAACTTTAATTAGCCCATTATAAAAACCATCAGAGATATCTGGGTAGGTTTTGGCCTTAACTGGATCATCATTAATTTGTTTCATTGTGTGTTATAGCAGGATATGGCAAGAACTCAGAGCTGACAAGATCTTCCCAGCAGTTTCAGGCAACAGCAAGTTCCTAATTTTATTTATCTTGGATATAGTTAATAGGTATAACATCTATTTCTCACTGCCTAGCCTTGCCTTGCCTAATCAAGTGCCCTCTAGATGTGTTGGATTTTAACAGTCTCTGTTCCTAACCAACAAAACCTGTCGCAACATATTGAGAATTCTGGCCTTCCTAATTATGTCCTCCTGGCAAATAAATATTCAAGAGCCACATTTTATTAACAACATACTAACGTTGTCAGGAGACTTACCACAATATACAACATGAATGTCTTCAGGGTGTTTACAGGCTGGGTCATGGTTATGTTTCCAAAATATTTGTTTATTTTGAATGTGTCATTATCATTTCCTAAGCACAATTGGAAAAAGAAAATACTTGGCATACATGATTACTACAAAAAGAGTAGGATGAAGCTTCCTGACTGTGTCATGCACAAGGTTGTGAGATTGTACATTAGATACCCCTGCTTGTTAGCATTAAATCCAGTGCAGTTCAAAGACAGGCAAAGAATCCCTGTTTTTCATGTTAGAGTTTTATACTTTATTTGGTAGGCATTTCAGTCTTATCTTTATTGTAAGGTACTCCAAGAACCTAATATTATAGAATGGACAATTATTTATTCCTTCATTTATTGCTTTTTCTCAAAGCCTATCTTACTTTACTGGAGTCTGGCTTGGAAAAATATGTGACCATGCAAGGATATATTTTTAATAGGACTAGCAATTTCTCTCTTTGTAAATGATTAGGGCAGCCTTGTTAAAAAGTGATCTGACTCAGATGCTATGACATCAATGGCTGCATTTAGGGGCAAGTCATTCTACTGTTACTTTCCCCCAAATGCAGACCTATGGTCACCTGTGCCTAAGGTGGACCTTGAAGTCACCAGTTCCCACATTCTAGCCTGGTGCCTTTATCACTATATCAAACTGGCACCAATTATATATGGACCCTAAAAATAATTACACAGATTCTGCCTGCCATTTTGTGTCTTTGTATATTTAAGTCCTGGGAAATTCACATTGGTATCATTCTGCTGGTGTTTGTAGAGTGATAAATGCAAAGTTTCAAAATGAAGAAAAAAGGGAACTAGAACTCTTACATGATCTAGAATGTCCTAGATGTGCCTAAAATCTAGAAGTTGAATAAATGCTTCCTTTAGTTGTTGTTTTGTTGGGTTTGAGATATTATCCAATGTATTAATATTATTTCCAACATTTTTTTTTTGCTGAATTGCTTCCAAGTACAGATTGAAGTAAATGTAATGTAGTAGATGCTTGAACCGAATGAAATACATCTATCCATAGCTATTTATTTATGTGGCTCACTTCCAACATCACACTCCCAGCTATAATGTAATGTCTTTGATTTGTCTTAGTATATGTGTGACCCTAGTCATTGAAGCTGAAAGACAGGAGTTATTAATAGCATGTTGTGAGAACTTAACCAAGTACAATTTATTCAACAAACCAGGTTAAATACACCATAGATGAAAACATTGTGCAAACTATATGTGTGGTATGTGGTATATTACAGGTTAGGGCAGTGTTGGCAAACCTTTTCAGCGCCGAGTGCCAAAATGGGAGTGTGTGGGCGGGGGAGTGCCAGAAACCAGAAGAGCAGCTCTCCGGCGTGTGCGTGGGAGTACCGGAAACAGGAAGAGCAGCACTCCCCCGCGCGCAAAGACCAGCTGGTTGGTACGTATGTGCACGCCAGAACCCAGAAGAGCAATGGGCGACAGCTGGCGTGCCCGGAGAGATGGCTCTGCTTGCCACTTCCGGCACACATGCCATAGGTTCGCCATCACAGGGGTCACACTTGGCCCCTTCACTCCATCTGCAGAGAAGGTGTTGCTGAAATTGGGTGCCAAAATGGATTTGTCAATTTGGGAGTTTGGGGGAGGGGAGTTAATTAAGAATAAGGGTGGGAATGGGGTCTATTTTCAATCTCTAAAGTTCAAATCCTTCCAAAAATATCCTGAAATCACACTGTGGAATTCAGTCATTTGGTTAATAAAGTTCAATAGCTTAATTTGGAGGCATTTAGAGGAGAGGATTTAAGAGTTTTTATGAGGATAGTCTGACTCCAAGAAGTTGGAATACAAATCTTCTCCTATTTTATACTTGAGAAACTCTATATCACTTAGCTGTATGGAGAATATATGTAGAAATGCAGCACTATTATTACATAATTTCTTAATTGTCCCTGAATCTGGATTACATTTGAAAGTATCAAGTCTAGAAAATCAGTACCTGATTTTTAAATTACTTTTAAATTTTAATATTGATTAAAAGGGGGCTTTTAATCTACTCACCAGCAGCAATTTCATATATTACTTTTTCATTCAAACTTTTATCCCCATCAATAGCATAGAGGGGTCCTGGCTCCAAGATCAGTGGCCCACTCTGCAATGGCAAGAAAGGTAAATCATTTTCTGACAGTTCCAGTAATTTGTTCATTTTCTTTACTTATTTATCAAATTTAGTACTTGCCCTTCTCTTCATAGACAATATACAAGTATTTAAAAGTTATAGAAGAGGCAAAGAAGATTAAAAGTCAATGTTAAAAATTAATGAAAAGGCAGAGGGAGAGATTTTAGGATGCCAACCAGCCCCATGGCTGTGTGTTCCTCTGTGAGCCCCAAGCAAGAGCCGGGTCTTCAGACATTTCTGAAACGCCAGGAGACTTTAGAGAGAGAATGTTACAAAGGACAGGGGCAACAGTAGAGAAGGCTCTCTTCCTGGACTCCACCAGTTAAAATTCTGCAAGATACCCTCCAGGCGGGGTGGGGGTTTAATGATGCATTAAAGATTTGGTCTCAAACTCAGGTCTATTGGAACCCATAGACATAGAGTGATTCATGAAATAAGACAGCCCAATTACATCATTTCAGAGTGAGAAAGCAATTGTATTTCTTGACTCTTTAGGAATACATAGCCTTTGAGGACTCTATGGTCAGCCTCTGTTCTTTCATGTCAACTTTCTCTGCCACTTTCCAGTCCATTCACCCCTGCTTTCTGTCTTGTCAAAGGGGCACCATCAGATATGTGCCCTGCCTTGAACCTGCTGGTTTGATTGCTACAACAAATCACAATGCAGTTATGGGAACACAAGCAAAAATTCACCTTTGCCTCCTGATGAACTAACCTGGCGAGAAGGAGAACAACAACAACAAAAGTAATCAAGTCTCAGATTATTGATTTATAAATGATGGAAACATTCTGTGTTCACAAAGTTTAACTACATCAAATACTTCTCTTGCTAAAGATACTACGTATCTTTCTGGTTGTTGCCCTCTTTGGACTCTGGGTTCAACCAAGCAGGCTGAGTACCTGTGCCAAAGACACGGCATTGCTATAACTTGAATCCTTGGAAGTTAAATGAAAAGAGCAACACAAGCCCAAGGAGAAACAAACCAAAATTAAACAAGGCAACTTTGGGTAGGGGACCAGTCTAAAGATCTTGTTAACATACCACTTCTTCTGAAAGATTGACTTTGCTGGTATAGCCAAGACTGATACACACTATGCGGCCTCCAATGGCAGTACATGGCTGAAACCAGGGAGGTTTGAGATCAGACTGTACAATCCGTATGGATATTGTGGCTGTGGCTGTGTGTGTCCCTGCTGCATCAGCACTTCCATCCTATGCAACAGAAAAATAAAGGAGAACAAATCAGCTAAAAAGTATCTTGAAGTATTAGATCAATCCCTTCTAGTACATTTGCAAAAGCCAGCAGGATAGGTGATGAGAAATGGCATGATTTATATCCTCTATTCCGTAAAAGCCAACACTGAATGATGAATAACCTCATATGATCCATAGTGTGGATGCACAATTCTGCAATAACCATCTTTCAATAGGGAAATGTTTCCTGTTTCAAGACACTTAAGCTAAACTTCTCAGAACTGGCAGATATCATGACTGGCAGTTTCAGCTTCATTTGTGAAAACAGAAGGAAAATTAAGCAGATGATAGAACATGCAAATATTTTGTTTGCAATAAAACTCACCATGGCCCTTAAAGTAAATCTCATTAAATTAATTGCTTCATAATCCAGGGCTTTATGCAAGTAAATTTGTGGGTTGTTAATTCCTTGTATATTGAAATAGTTCATTGCTTCCTATTAGTTAACAAGAAAGAGAGAATGCCAATTTTAGTTACAGATATAGGAAATAATACATGACACATACAATTCTGAGCTAAGTATATGTTTGTCGTCTTATTTCCAACCTCATGAAAAGTGAATCAGGGAGATTCTATACTGTTTATTTCCCTTCTACAGAATAAATATAATTGTCCATATATTGATGGATTTTTAAAATCTTTTTATGACATTTCTTCTGCTGAGAGATATTAATTATATTGATTAGCAAAACAATACAGAGCAGGGAATACATTGGAGGGAGAAACACTGTCCAACGTAAATTCATTTTACAGTTGGACTTTTCTTAATTTATCAGGGGAAAATAACCTACTCTCTTCCCAAAAACCCAAAAACCTTATTTCATGGCTGGATGCTCTTATTGACACATTCTATGATTTATCTAACATGACCTTTCCGTAGATTAAGCCTGTTTTCAGTTGAGAAATGCTTCTTTTTACTTCCACTTCATGGACAAAAGAAACACGCAACTGATCATGTGGTACTGTTCTATCCGATAATGGAATTATTAAGCCGTTTGACATGAGACAGTTTTTCAGTACTGATCCCTCACTTCTCCAGTCTAAGCAGAAAAAGAGGCAATCTTCAGAGAAGAGAGAAACAATGTGTGTCCTGTTTTGGAAGACTGCTTGTCAAGAAGAAGTTTAGCCTTTGATCTAGTTGAATTTATATTCTACATCTCAAGAGTTCAGTTGAACTATATACTAACTGGTGGACTTCCTTCAAGGCTGTAGGACACTCTATCAAGATCAACATCAGTAGCAGTTACGTTTGCCAGAGGTATGACAGTTGTGTTCACTTTTGTATCCTGAAAAGGGAAAATATATCTTTAGAGGTTTATTGGATTGATCCACAGAAATACATATAGACACACACAACATTCTCTAAATACCCAGGAGCTCCAAATCCAAAAATGCAGCCCAGAAAAATAAAAAAGAGCAATGAATTCAGGACAAAATTAGGCCTGATCTTAATTTCATTAATTGCAATCCACATGAGGTAAATAATACCCAGGAAGTGGTCTGAGCAAAACATTGGGTGGTAAAAAGTCAGTCTTTTTCTATCTCAGAAAAAAAAATGCTATACTGATTTACATTTTAAGACAATCTCCATTTACACCATGAAACCTGCTCAAGGTTCAACTTGCTGATTGGGACAATAAAATTATCATCAGATCTGCTTTGATTCCGTAAATTCAGTCTCTTAATCAACAGAGAGCCAAAGCTCAGTTTCCAAAAAAGCTAAGTTCTATCTACTGTTTACTTTTTCCACAATAGCCTTATTTTAACTTTAACATTTTTTTACTGATCATGGAGCTGAATGACTGGATGGGTTTTCAAATCCAGTACTATTCTAGGCCTGCTCAGAAACCAAAACAAAATACTAAGTATTTCAAATAATCAAGTATTAATTATATATAATATAATTCTGTTATAATAGAAATGTTAGCAAAATGGAGACATTGGGAAGGGTGTATGAAAATTTGTTATACATAGAGGGAAAACTGAGCTGTGATTTAAGATTGCAATAAACATACTTGGCAAAAGCATTTTAGAAGGTAAGCAGTGTGAAGGTCTGTTAGAAAGAAATCTTGAAACATTTTTTAATGTGTTAAATTATCATGTCCCCTTCAATTAATGGTGGAACTGGTTGCATTTCAGTAAACTGGTTTATAATAAAGGAAGGCATTGACCTTGTTCTATATTTTATTTAATTTGGTATAGAATTCTTTTTAAGGACTTTTTAAATTATATCCACTTATCAGATTGCATACTTTGGCAGAAACATTTCTCCAGCCTGATTTTGGCCACTCGAGCAGATTTGGAGGGTAGAAAAGGAAGGAAGGAAGAAGTAAGGAAAAAGGAAGGAAGGAAGGAAGGAAGGAAGGAAGGAAGGAAGGAAGGAAGGAAGGAAGGAAGGAAGGAATAGCATTTAAACTTAGAATAATTTGGATATCACTTTCTGAAGTAGTCCTTGTTTTATGGCCACAGTTGGGATTGGAATTTTCATTATATGGTCAGTGCAGCCGTAACTTGAATCACCACGTAACTAGACCAGATTTTATGACCATTTTTACCATGCTGATTAAGTGAATCACATGGTCAGTAAACAAATCCAGCTTTCCAATTGACTCTTTTTTCAGACACTATTTGGGAAAGTCACAAAGTGCAATCACAGGACCACAGAACACTGCAACCAGTCGTAAGCGCAAGCTGTTTGCCAAGTGCCCAAATTGCGGTCATCTGACTGTGGAGGTGATGCAATGGTTATAAGTGTGAGGATATAAATCACATTTGCTGAAGCCATTGTAATGTTTTGAACCATTGTTAAATGAATGATTGTAAGTCAAGGACTATTACTTATGATTGTTAGTCGAGGTGTAAAAGGGATGGAACCTGATATTTTACAGAGACAAAAATTTATCATCATCAAAGGATACGTATTTTACAAATAACAGTATATAATGTTGTGACGTTATTCTTTTGGAAATGCTGCTAAATAAAAGAAAGCAGTCATATTAAAATAAAGAGATGCATAAAATCCTTCAAAAGAATCACAGCTGCCTAGAAATTTGAATTGTGTTATAACTAATTAACTGATGAAGATGTGGGATATAAATGTATATGGTATTTTGAATGTTTCCCCCCCAAAATTATTGCCCTAATTTGCTGTGATGCTGCAACACCTAGAAGCAATGCATATTCGATAATCTTTCTTGGCAGAAAAAAAGCTTTATACATTTGGTGAGTGTAACTTTGTGAGTGGAATTTTGCACCTTTCTTTACATTAGTTTCTTTACACAGATACATGTATATATTGCTCGTACAAAATTATCAATCTCTCAATGTCATTGACGCATCAGAACTATAATTATATCCTTATTACTACATCCTCAGAGGACATATGAATACAATGGTTTACCTCAGGAACATCAACGGTGATGTTGGTTTGCTTGAACACTGGTTCATTATCGTTTTCATTATCAATTGAAATGAAAACAGTGACACTTTCTACCTAGGGACAAATAGAAGAAGGTTTTCGGTGGATTTCAAGCTCAAAAACACTGAAAATCAAGAGCAGACTGATTAGCCTCCCCCCCCCACCCTTTGTTTCTTCAAAGGTTTGCCTCTGCCCCTGCTAAGATCTTGACTGAATCCCTGTTACCTGCGCTCCCCTCTTTCAGAAGAGAGAAGAAATTGTCTTTTGGGAACTATTCCTACTAAATTGGATCAAAACTACTTTGGCCAGATTTGTCTCTGAAACAGGTATTTTGTGACCCAAAAGAGGCACAGCCTCACATTCTAATATGCATTTTTCATTCAAAAGCTTGAAGATGGTGATTTCATAATCATATACTCTATTTTCCCCTTTCCTTTGTGCTCTGAATTCTGATTTAACATCTATACTCACATTTTTTAACAAAGACTCCAGCAGAGAGGTGTTAGGGAAAGGAACTCACAAAGGCAAACACCCATTATTTTTCCGAACTATCATTTTTCTACACTTCTTGCATATTCTGTTTCCTCACAATCCATCTCTCCCCTTTCTAAAAAAAAAAAGGGGGGGGGACTAAGAAACAAGCAATTCTATTAAAAAGGATCATGCTTTAGTGGTAGAAGAGATGCTTTGTTTCACTGTCCATTTAGGGCTAAAGAAAACCTTTGCTTGAAACTCAGAAAACGTCTGTTACTCGATGGAGTCAGGGCTGATCCGAGTCCAACTCTGTCCATCTAGATCAGCTATGGCTCTTGAACAATTTCTAATTCTTCAGAAAACTGGAGGAGGATTTTTTCTTTGTGGGCAGCATTAATGCTGTAGAAAATTCTATCATCCCAATGCCAATAATATAAAGCATAGATGAACTTCACAGAAGAGAATAGAAATTTATAATAGACTTGACACAGTAAGATATATTTTGCTGTATATGTAACTCTTGATACAAAATCTTCTTCAGTTTGTCTTTTGTATGTGCTAGACTTCAACTCCCACAATCCTCAGCCAGTATAGCTGTTGGAAATTGTGGGTTATCCTGGCTCAGGGACTAGAGGAGCTGAAGTCCAGCCTACTTGAAAGAAAAATGAAGAAAGTTGTTCTATAGGACCATTGTCAACCTTGCAAAGATATTTCTTCCAATATATTATACTTTGGCAGGATTAATAATACAAAGGGAAATTTGAAATATTACTCACTTCCAAATCTGCTTTCCAGCATATCAGTTCCACCAAAAGTAACGTTACCTTCTGCATTAAAAATAAATATTTTAATTTAGAGCAACCCTTTGTAGCACAACTATTTTTTACACATATAATTCCTAGCAAAGGCTGGTTCTCCTGGACCTTGCAATGGAATCATTATTCTTTACATCTACACAGCCATTTCACCAGGGCCCAGAATAAATAAAAGCAGCATAATCCGAGTGAGAGAAAATGCTTGCTAGTATCCACCATCCTGGCACTCTAAAGAGCCTCGCAGCTGATATTCCAAAAATCTACTCACCCCTTGAAGTCAAATGGAGGTCTCTGAGAGCCAGTATGCCATGCATTTTGTTCAGCACTGAATACCTTTTTGTCATCTGCCCCCCCAAACAGCTTTCAATGGGAAAACGTTGGCCTTGATCTTGGGAAAATATCTCCCACCCTGTTTTGTAAAACGTACATAAAATCCAGCAGTTTCAGATCTCTCTCTCCCCTAGTTTTTGTGAAGATAAGTAAAACCTATCTCCTAGGGCAGGGGTGGGTTTCAATTTTTTTAACAACCAGTTCTGTGGGCGTGACTTGGTGGGCGTGGCTTAGTGGATGTGGCTAGGTAGTCATATGACTGGGTGGGCATGGCCAACTCAATGTCACTCATGTCAAGGGGTGCTTCTCCTTGCCTGACCTCTCGTGACCGTGGGGATGCTGCAATGGTCATAAGTGTGAAAAATGGTCATAAGTCACTTTTTTCAGTGCCATTG
>JANHJO010005777.1:18300-28458 GCA_032468235.1 Pseudoxyrhopus heterurus | reverse complement strand
AGATGGTAGTTTGGGAACTGTTTATGTTTTGTGGATGGGCAGTTTTCCAAAATTGCACTGCCATTACTTAATGGTTTGAAACCACACTTTGGCAATATAATCTTGGGAGATCCAGAAATTACAAAAGAGAGAATAATGATCTCTATATGACCCATGCATTACACTTGAGAAATCCAGGTCTATCTACATGGATTTCAAATGTTCAAAAGCATTTTCTTTCTCGAAAATCTTGTGGAAAACTGCTTTCTGTGCGGGGCTATACTATCAGCATTTAAATCTCCAGCATTCAATTTGTAATTAAATTCATAGATCACCAAAATAAAAAATGATACACAGTGTTTTTATATCTACATTTGAGACTATAAGAAGAAAAGGAACAGTGAATGAACAATCATTATGGTTCCAATAGCCACCAGTATGGCAGCATTACCATAGAACAACAGTAAGCATTTGGATTAAAATCACTGCCAAGAGCCACAATCACTCCCTCTTTCAACATTTTTCTAGCTTGAGGCTGTTTCAATCTAAAAGAAAAAGAAAAAAAAGTATTGGAAAAACAAAATTAAATGCATTAGATCATTCGCCATATATAATTTCAAATGTTCTAACATTACAAAGGAAAAAAAGTGATTTCTTTCTGTAATGGGATGATAAGAGATTCAGGATAATAACATTACATTATGAATATATCTTTTAACCTAATTAAGTTTTAATTAGAAACACCAGAATTAGAAAACTAAAAAATGATTTATAATTCACTCGCGTGCATGGATGCTTGGAAGTGAGACTCATTTAAGTCTCACATGAGTGTGGATTCCAATTCAAAATATAAAGACTGCCAAAAATAAGAACAGTATGCACACAGAGACTCCCAGGTGACATAAAGAACAATTCAGCAGAGCTTAGTTGACACTCTCAATGGAAGCAATTATCTCCATCATCTCTACAGGACCATCAGACTTTATATGGTCATGGATAGTAAGCATGGAACTCCCCTGAATCTCGGTCCTCTTTGTGACCCGGTGTGTGAGTATTCCGTTCACATGGACATTCTTGTTCATATGGGACAAATAGCTGACTTTACTAGCCCACTATTTCAGCCTTGACCAGTGTATCAAAAATTTTAAGATTGCTGTTTTCTATTGCCTGAAATACCAGAATAAGAGTAAGCATGTTATAGAAAACTTAGATAATACAGACCTGCTAATTCATCCTTATTGAACACTGAATTTGTTGATAGTTAAAAAAACAATTCTTGTTTCATATGTTATTATTTAGTTTTATTGTTATTGTGAACTCCTTAGAGTTGTACTCGTAGATGGGTGACCATACAAATCTTTTAAATAAATTAATTAAAAAATAAATATATTCTAAATTGGGCTTTGGTTTTCAGTAGTCTACCAAGTTGTGCAAAGTCAATATTTAATTTCAAACTGAAGCTACGTAGCATAATTCTAAGTGTGTTGACTCAGTTGTAGGGCCCACTGAGTTCCATGAGAGGTATTCCTTATACAGCCTTCCCCAATATCAAATATTTATATAAAGCCTAATATCCAGATTAAAGCACTTACCTCAGGATGTAGGCAGTGGTTGGTAATAGGACAGCTGCACATTTTGCCTGGGCCATGGCAACAATTCCTTCATCACTAATTTCTTCTAGGTGACTTATAGCTTGTGCACCCAGTTCAGCTCCAAGCTATAGTGCCAAACGTAAGGTGACAAAGGAGCATCAATGAAATGTAAAATATGCAAATAAGATCCAGTTTTAAGAACAACAATAATGTAAAGCAGCAATAGGTTATAAGATGCAAGCTAAAACAGTCACTGCTTCAGATATTTCCTGGTCACATTTGCATATCACATGAAAACATGATTTTACAAGTATGAAACTGAGGTCTATAATATTCCAAAAGTTTCAGAGCAACCCCAAAACTCTTCCAAAAGCTGCTAGCATATTATGTTTTTATTTAAATGAGATCAGGGGAAGTAATAAAAATATAGAAATTGATTAAATTAATTGTCAACCCAGTTAAATAATATTTTGTTAATTTGTCCTTGGACTACTACTATATGAAATGTGGCTTCCTTCATATAATTCAAAACTAAGTGTGTCCATTGCCTGAAAATAATTGGGGGAACCTGGCTTAATGCAATATAATGAGTCCAGCTCCTGGAATCTAGTCCCTCCTCTCTTTCCTGGAAAACTGGAAGGGGCTGAGAAAGGATTTCTCATATGATGGTTTATTATCTGACAGAGGAGGCATAACACTTACAAATGGAAACATATCTGGATTCCTCTTTGTCAGATGAAAATAAGGAAGGAGAAAAAGGAGCATGCAGTCAAATTCCCATTGTTCAAAATTGTGATTTATCATGATATCTAAATATGGGCATGGTATATTAGAATCAAAATTAATGCATAAGCTTTCAGATGCCTTGAGAGATCACTGTGAAATTTGCTTCTTTTTTATGTATCAATGTTTGGTTGAGAGTTATTTTTTCCTAAGTAAAACATGAATAACTGCCAGAAGAAAGAGGCGACATTAAATTATAATCCATAACTTTATCTTTTGCTTTTAGTTCATTAAATAGATCAAATATATTTGGGATATCACAAGCACCTTTTAAATACTGTTTAGTTAAAGATAAAAAGAAGAGTTCATCCTTTAATTTTACATCATAAGGAAAAGATAAGCAAAATCAATGTTTGAAAAGTGATCTGCAAAGGTTAGGAGGTTCGGGCTTCCAAAAGATTAACCTCATATGCTGCTGCTAAACTTCTCTGTTACTTATTGCCAAAATGTTGTATTGCACATTAGCATGATATATTTGCCTTTCCTCTTATCTTAGAACAGGGTAGTAAGGGTTTTAAGGGTAGTAAGAGCTGCAAGGAGTTTTAAAATTCTTTGGTTTTAATTTTTTTATTATGTAAGTTTTATAGTTTTATATAGTTTTTATATTTTAAATACTGTTTTTATGATTATTTTATTGTAAGATTGTTGTGTTGTAAGCCGCCCGGAGTCCTCCGGGAGTGGGGCAGCATATAAATATCAACAATAAATAAATAAATAAACAGAATCAAAAGCAAAGGCATTTTAGCAAAGGCATACTTCAGCACTTTTCATTGGATGCAGCTCATCCCCATGGAAGTTCATTTGTAACCCTATAGCTTTTCCAGCCTCAAGAATTTTTTTGGTGGAACTCAGATCAAAGACACCCTTCTCACAGAAGACGTCTATATTGTCAACATGTATTTCACCATTAAGATCAAGTTCCTTGAGTTTAGGAAGATGGGTGTTGATAATGTCATCAGCAGCTTCTGTAGCATTTTTCCCTCTGTTAAAGAGAAAATAAAACAAATCTGCAAAATCAGTTGAATTGAGCAGTGTATGCTCCTCATTCCTTTATACCAGGGGTGTCAAACTCAAGGCCCGGGGGCCGGATCCGGCCTGCAGGGTGCTTAGATCTGGTCCACAGGGCTGCCCTGGAAACAGCGAAGGACCGGCCCGCAGTGCCTCTGCCAGCAAAAACAGAGCTCAGGAAGGCCGCAGGCAGCCTTCCTTAGCTCCGTTTTCACTGGCAAAGGTTGCAGGAAGCCTTCGCAGCCAAAAACGGAGCTTAGGAGCCGTTTTCACTAGCAGAGTACTTGGGCCACCACAAGTGCCCCCAACATGAGATATGTCGAGTTGGACATGCCCACCCTGGCCACACCCACCTTGGCCCCAGGAGGTCAAACACAACGATGCGGCTCTCAATGAAATTGAGTTTGACACCCCTGCTTTATACCTAAGAATCAATAGATGAAGTAAGAACTATTTAATTATAAGGTGGCCAGAGGATATTATCAATGTCCTGTCTTCCATTGTACAATCATCTCCCCCTCAGTCTGCAACTCCCAGGCTTCCCACTTCCCATTTTTTCCTGCAGAAAGTCATTATGAAAAAATTCCTTTTATTGTGCTTTTTCAGGAGTGATAGTACTTTCATATGTAGTAGCAATAGCAATAGCACTTAGACTTATATACCGCTTCACAGTGCTTTACAGTCCTCTCTAAGCAATTTACAAAGTCAGCATATTTCCCTCCACAATCTGGGTCCTCATTTTACCAACCTCAGAAGCAAGGAAGGCTGAGTCAACCTTGAGTCGGTCAGGATCGAACTGCTGGCAGTTGGCAGAGTTAGACTGCAATACTGCATTCTAACCACTGTGCCATCATTGCTTAGTTCTGACTTTAGAAATTGTCAGATAATTTCTCCTTCACCTAAAAAGTCAATCACACTATACGTTTGTCCAAAAATTTAGTGGAGAATTTTGAAAAATTATCTGTGGCCAACTCTACTTCAAGTGATATTATAGACAAAACAACACATAATTACTTAGGAACTGCATGGGCTCCACAGTAGGTGGAAGAAATACTAATGCCCAATTCCTTTTTAGCCTGTTCAATGACCCTCAGCATCTTAATTTCTGTTTCCAGATTTAAACCATATCCACTCTTGCATTCAACCAAAGTGGTGCCTGCTCGGAGCATCCTTAACAGACGGATTTTGAAACTTTTAAGGAGTTCGTCTTCTTCAGCTTTCTGAGTCTGCTCCACTGTGAAATGTATTCCTCCTCCAGCTTGATGAATATCCATATAGGAAGCACCTGCCAACTTAAAAACAGAATCATCCATGGAACATGTGCGTGGGACAAAGTTCAGAGTATTACATCAGGAAAGCTCTCCTGAAAAGATTCTAAAATAACTTTAATTCCTAAATTGGGAAAAGATCCACAGGAGATAATCTCCTATAGACCAATTTTACTTCTTAATTTGGATTAATTTGTATAAATTATATACAAAATATTAGCAATCATATTAAATATATTTAGACAGAAAAAGAAACATAGTCTTAGAAAATATCAAATATTGTATGGTTAATATGACTCAGCTATATGTTCACTGGCTTTTTTAAGGCATTCAATTTTCCAGAGACTTATAATGTATAAATTCAGACCCTATTTTGCTAATGTGATTGATCAGATTTACATTTGTACGACTGTGCAAATAAGATTTAGCAATTATCATACTTCATTGTTATTTTGTGAGGTACTAAACAAGGATGCCAAATCAGTTCTTTCATTTCATTTGATTTTTTAAGACCTAGCGATTGCACTGTGCACTAACAATCAAATTCAAGGAATTAAACCTGGAGATAAATTGTATGTATTAAGCATCCTTGGGTATAATATGACATTTACATCGTTGAACCCCAGCTCTGCAGCCAAGCAGAGTAAGGAAAAACTTAAAGGATCTGCAGACTTATTTGCTATACTGTCCTCTTAAATCAGAAGATCTGACTATGGACTTATATTCAGTAGATATATCAGAACCTGGCAATTTTTAAAAATTATATACTCTTCCAGTTGAAAGTTTTTTCAAAAATAAATAAAATCAATAAAGCCATCTGTGGCAGATGTGTAAAAAGATGATTCTTTTTTGGGATAAAAAAAATAGCTAATTTCAAGATAAAACATTAAATGCCCCACAAAGCTTGGCTTATTATATCTATTCATGCGATCCAAAACATATCTTAAAAACATGGAGTTGATGTTTACTTACTTTTGGCACCTAAACTAACTATTGCACAACATTGGTCATGTCTTTAAATTTTAATCATTTTTATTTGTGGTTTAAAACAACCTTTTCAAGTGCAACATTAGAAAATACTGATGAACTCACAATAATGAACTTTCAGAGGCAAGAACTACATTTTTATCAAACTTATAAAATGAGTAAGTTAAGTCATTCATTATTCTGTTGTTGCCATATCTCAGGGACCTGAAGTCAGTGTAGTCCCATTTCAATGACTGTACCCAATGTTACAATACTTCTGCATTTCCAAAGCAAACAGAAAAGCACTTCAGACACATAAAGTATAACAGAAAGAAACCCAAATCTTCTCTAAATGTTGTAACTTACCTTCATTGCAAATTCATGAACCCTGTCACCAGCCCATACAGGATGTGTGTGTGCATCTACTAGACCTAATTAGAAATAAAGTAAATATAAAGTAAATATTAATTCTGGAATTTTCAAAGATAGCCATTAGTACAGAAGAGAGAATTACCAAACTTTAATAATGAATCATGCAGTTAGCAAATGCCTTACATTGCATGTTTAGAAATTGAGAACGTGAAACAGAGAAAAGAGAAACTGTTGTTTGCATGTAATTTTGTAGAAAATTGACTAAAAAGAGATTAATCATCCCTTGTCTTTGAGAATATTCATGCAATTTCTACAGTCTAACGAAGAGTATAATTGTAATTTGATTTATTCATTTACTTGCTAGATTTAAATCCCAATTTTCTACAGGTGCTCAGCGTGGTGTATATATAGTATTTCCCACTCCAATTTTATCTTCACAACAATACTTCGAGATAGACTGGGCTGAGATATAGTAACTGGCTCAAATACTGTATTTCACTTTTATCTGAATTCCAGCTGCTGAGAAGTGGGATTGTAGGACAATTGATCATTATGTCCTGCCTGGGGATATTTGTTTGTTTGTTTATAATTTCTTTTTTATTTGAAATTTTTCTATAGCATCAGTCTTGTAAATAGGCATCCAACTATCCATGGATAGAAATATCAAACCACATTAAATCTTTATATTTTTCAGGGCATTTTTAATATATTCTTTTTCAGACTTTGCTAGTATTTCAGTTTTGAAGCTTCTTGATCTAACTCTATGATGCCTGCTTAGCATATACATATTAGACAGTTGAAGGTTGTTTTTGTGCTACTCATTCTTTGACCAGGAAATCTTCAGGAACACAAAGGAGCTCTCAAGGCAGCATACAATCTTGACAACAGTTCTGTCAGTTCTGTCAAGTTGGGAAAAAATGCCTGGCCTAAGATCTTCCAGACAGTTTTGTAACTGTGGTGCTGGCTGGGGGTGTGAGAAATGCAGTCTATGAATATCTTTGGGGAACACCAGATAGAGAAGGCTGCAATTATCACAGAATTAATAATAGAATGTAATAGACAAAATTGAGAAGAGTAGCCCACTCCCAAGACATGAATGCTTGAATTCCACCTGGAAACAGACTAGAAACCACTACAGCTCCTGAAGCAGTACCATCTCATGTTCTAAAAACCAACACCACTAACATGTGATGGATTGTGTCTATAAAAGGGGAGATGGTGTGATGGACTACAGTTAAGAGGCAGTTTCCTTGGAAGGAGGTAGCACATTCCAAGAAGTGGGGCAAGACAAGAGGTAACACAGCTTGGAGTAGATTGGAGACAGAGGAAGAGATTTAGGATAACCATCATTAGAATCTCCAAGGATATTTCCATTAGGGTTAGAATAGTATAGGTTTAGTCTGGCAAGATTCTGTCTATATCACATAAGCAAATAAAAAACTGAACTTGGCTTGGATTCTTCCATGTCAAGAATGACATAGAAGGCCTGACACCTGCTGCCACATTTTGCACTAACTGAAGCTTTGGGTTCTGATTTTACATACTATAGATTAAAAGTCCTGGCATGCTTAACAGATACATCCAATTTGACACAACCATCTTTCTTTCAGAATGTTCTGGGTCCTTTATCCAGTCCTCTTCATTTAAAAGGGAAAAGAAAGGAGTAAAATAGAGGCATGGCTTGCCCCCCCTATAAATACATAAATTTCTGCTTGGTGCAATAAATCTTTAAATCCATACCAACCTGGTAAAATGCACTTTCCTGAACAATCAATGATTTTGTCAAAAGTTGCTCCAGAGAATTTCTCACGAATGGCCCTTGCATCACCAACTGCCTTTATATACCCATCTCTGAAAACAAACCACAACTTGAGATTATATGTCATGGAATGATCTTTTTCTTCCTAATGTATTTCTTCTTAAGAAAAGTGCCCAAGAGCTCCTCTTTCATCAAGTGGTTTAAGCACCATTTTGTGATCCACCAGTAGGGAAAAAAGAGTAAACTGGGGCCTAAATTGGGGCTTGCTTACAGATGAGTCTTATCTGGAGAAATTACTTTTTCTCATTTTTGCAAAAGGTCTCAAAAACGTTCTCCTGCTCACTCCTCTGTATCCCTCCCATCATCTCTTCTTCCTTTTGTTTCCCCAAAAAACTATTTTCTTTTTCAGAAAAAGTAAGAGATACTCAAATTCTTTGCTGGTAGCCCCAGATGTCAATCAATCTATTTCAGCAGGATTAATATGTTCTCACATTAGGAGAGAGTAAGCTACCAATACCAATGGGGTAACTGATTGAAGTATGTTTCATTCATTTTAATGAGTCCTCCACATGTGGTCACATCTTAATTCACTCATAAATTCATTTATAGTAGAAGCGTAGGACTGCATAGGCAGGCAATGTTATGTGGGTTTCTTGCTTCTGGATTAGCATGCTGGTTGGGCTTCATAAAACATGCTTTATGGCAAACCTCCATGGTTAATGCAAGCCACGGCATTCATGCATGTGGGAGCTCTGGGTCTTCTGAGCTTGGTGGTTTGCTTGAAGAGGTGTTAATGAAACATTTGTAAGCAAAGGACCAAGCTCAGAGAGCCCCAAGGACTCCACAGTTCAATCCTGAGCTTCACATTCTCTTTTCTGGAATGAATTTATTCTATCCTAAACTTTAGTTCCAAGAAAGCTAATGAAGTAAAGCAATAACCAAACGTTGTTAATAGCTGGACCTCTTGCAAGTGGAGTGGGGGAGAGACTCCAGGGGCTGTTGTGCTTCAGGCAACGGTTTCTCTGGTTCGCCTGTCACCTGGAAGGCCAGGGCAGTTGGCCACGGCCATTCGGAATGCCCCTCTGCCCAGGACCAGCCCCTGCCAAGATGCACTTACTTGCCGACCACCACGCTGGCGTTTTCCCGCAGGGCCAGCTGCTGCATGCCGGCCTCCAAGAGATACTGCTCGCCTTGGGTGCAAACAAGCACCAGTTGCTGAGCTCCTTCGAGCAGCAGTTTGTACTCCCCGCCGGCCATCGCCTCGTCCGCCGCAGAGCCAAAGGCAGGAGCCGGATAGCGGCCGCAGGGGGCGGAGAGCGCGGAGCAAAGTTTGCTTGGTCCGGCTGGATCTCTCGGGAAGGGCCGAGTTTATTTGCTGGCATTCAGCTTAATACGTAAGCATTTCGTCGCCCCTGATGTATTCCCGATCCTGTGCTATCAGTCAGCTTGCTTCGGTTCCAGCGATTGTTGGGGGGGGGGAAGCTGCCCTCTGGAATAGCCTCCCCCTACGTCCTCCACCCTGCCTGGCTCAAACTTGGCTCTTGCCACCTTCTGGTTAAGGGCGGTGATGAAACTTTTGGGTTGCGATAACGATAACAAGGATCTGACTTGGGTTTGATGTCTTCGTGCTTTTTTAATTTTGTGAAGCTACTTAGAGTCATTTGGAAGCTGGGCTGCTTGAAAACTTGATAAACAGACGCAAAGCCCGTCACGATCGGCTTAATGCCACTACGAACTGTGATTTAGGGGCCATAATGGACTGAATCTGCACAGTGGGATTTGGAATGGTTTAGAATTGGGGGAGGGGGAGCCATGAGAAATGGTTGAAACAAGATATAAATGCCCCAACCGTATAAACCAGCCACAGAGAAGCCAACCCACTCGGGCGCAGAAGTAACATAACTTTTCTGGATACAAAAGATGCCTTCTCAACCAAGGAGGAACCTGTGAATCCCCATCTAGTGAGAGGTTTTGAAATGGCAAATGGTATGTCTTTGGTGCCACCTGGGGCAACTTTTGGAAACGAAGCTTAAAAAAAGAAATGAACACACACACTTTTCCCATATCGGAATGAACTGAAAGAGAATATAGGGGGCTGTGATAAATCTGAGGTGTTAGTCTGGATGGCAAGCCACAGCTGACTAGAACCTCTGTGACATCAGCTGGAGGACCAAAATCACAATTTCTCTCTTGTGATGAATTTTACTTGTGGGATTTTAAGTGCTTGCTTATAATTCCAAAATATTGGAGGATAAACTCTTAGTGGAAAGCTTTAAAAGTTTGTTTTAAGTTTGTTTTAACTACAATAATTTAAAAAGGGACGCTGAGCTTGTCATGATCAGTTCGGCGGTTCGAATGGAGTGAGCTCCCGTTACTTGTCCCAGCTTCTGCCAACCTAGCAGTTCGAAAGCATGTAAAAATGCAAGTAGAA